>VOQJ01047554.1:8303-20023 GCA_015052665.1 Apistogramma diplotaenia | reverse complement strand
GGAGCCACGCTCACTCAGAGCCAATCAGAGGAGCCGTTTGAGACGCACATACATACGCAGACGGCGCGTTGAGCGGCTCGGCCCGCTGCTGCCACGGTAACGTAACTTTCTCTGATAATTATAATGTTAAATAGTCCACGTATGTCAGGGAGCAGCTTCAAACCAGCGTTTCTAATGTTTCTATGGTTACAGCTGCTGATGTTTGTAACTGTTACCGTGACGATAAATGTCCACAATGACCAAATCCTGACATGTTGATATAACATCTGCAGCTTTATGAACAAAACCCCCCAAAATCATATTCACTAAATTTTATATCAATGTAATTATTATTAATGGCAACCTTTAATGCAAGAAATGAACAAAGTTTACAAAATAAAAGAAAAACTGCAGTAGACACTGATCTACTTCATTTCATTTACCAATGAAACTGTAAACTAAAATAACTCCAGCGTCTGTGTGTGTGTGTGTGTTTGGGAGCTGTAAGAGCCAACAATGATGTGTAACTATGTGGGGCGACGACATTGATGATATTGACGATATTGATTTGTCGACTAAAACTAGACTAAGTTACATCTAAGACTAAATCAAAATTTGCTGACTGCACAGCTGAACGCCTCACAGCTGGTGGGTATTCCTCACACTGCTGTTAAATGACACAGTGTAACTGTCATGTGTATGTATCATGTTGATTGTCCTGATGCATAAAACCTGAGAACTGACTGAGGCTGAGCTTGATTTTTCTCCTGGTGAATGTTCATAATAAGCACATTTCCAATAATGAGCTCAGTGTGAACAAAGCCTCAGCCTGACTCACAGTCGTGTTTCTCAGTGTTGCTGTCAGTCGTTCCCTTTCAGTATAAAATGCTGTGATTTTGGTGCCACGGGAAAAAAAATAAGAAGAACTTCTCAAAACATAAAAATGAAGCTCTAAAATAAATTCATGGATATCAAAAGAGGCAGAGATGAAACCATGCTTCTTATCCCACTCCAATCTATTTATGCGTCTCCTGATGTTATCAGTCACATTCACATATGAACGCTCTGGGGCTCGCCTGCTGAGCTCACAGATTGATCACCGGCGCCCCCTGCAGCAGTGAGCGTGGAACCTCCAACCAGCTTCATGAGCTCCTTGCAATTCTGCAGGAAGGTCACTCAAATAAATAAAATACAACAAGTTACATTTGAGTTTTACTCTTTAGTTTAACATTTTCATTTCCAGGCTGGTTTGGACGTGTGCAGAGGAGGGAGGGCGGATACACTGCAGCTGCAGGCAGGAGGACGACACAGGCGGCTCCTCAGAATAAGAAACCAGGTGAGATGGGACTGAGCAGGTCGGTATTATGCCTGATGAAAAAGAAATAATAAAGTGCATTTCTTTGGCTTCTATCAAACCAGCACTTCTCCAAAACACACAATAACAGTTAAAGAAGATACAAACTGAGAGAATAAATCATAGAAACAGTTGAAAACAGGCCAAATTAAATACACCAATCTACATTAAATTAAATCCAGCAACTCCACAGAGACGAACAAATGAAAAGTAGTAAAATGATCGATGGATGGATAATGGATGAATGAATGAATGATGGATGGATAATGGATGAATGAATGATGGATGAATGAATGATGGATGAATGAATGATGGATGGATAATGAATGAATGAATGATGGATGGATAATGGATGAACACGCACAATAACAAGAATCCAGACACGTAGCTGGATAACTTATACAAATGATACTAACAATACAGAATAGCAAACTATACTCACACACAAACTATGTACCCAGTCACAGCTCTGCTCCACCTGTGCACCTCTGTACCTGCTCCACCTGTGTAAGCTTCTCTGGGATTTTCTGCTTCCATGTTGTTTTCATTGGGCTGACTTCACTATTCTGGGAGGCAGTGGTGCTGTAGGTGGGCGCTTGCCTTGCAACCGGAAGGTTGCTGGTTCAAGTCCCCATCTGAGCGCATGCTGTCGTGACACTTAACCCCACGTTGCCTGGTGTGAATGTGGTTGTGTGAATGGTGACGGTGGTGGTCAGAGGGGCCGTAGGCGCAGACTGGCAGCCACGCCTCTGTCAGACTGCCCCAGGGCAGCTGTGGCTACATTAGTAGCTCAGCACCACCAAGTGTGACTGTGGAGTGAATGGATGATGCCTGAAATTGTAAGCTTTGAGTTCTCTGGTAAGAGAAATAAAGCGCTATATAAGACTAATGCATTACTATTCTGCCCAGCAGGAGGCGCGTCGCACATTCAACCTCTGAAACCAGCGAAGAAGAAGCGTGTCCGCACGGCCGTAGAAGAAGAGGCCATTCATGACGCGGTTCCTGTCACAGTGCGCAAATGCGCATCCTGGAGTGCGGAGCTCCGGCTGAGAGCGAGCGGACAGACGGCGCCAGGTTGGGAAACGAAACCTTAGGACGTAAGAGAAAACAACGCTTCAAGGGGCACAATCAGAGCAGGGGGAAGGTCTGTGACGCAGCAGGTAAGACAGGCTCACCTGACGTTCAGCTGGTTCTCCGGGCCAGGCTGCCGCTGGCCGCGGAGGTGCTTTCGTGCCGGAGGCCCTCTGCTGACATCCAGATAGCTCAGCCCAGAACCAAATGCCGTTCAAAAAGCTGCTAATTAAAAACAAACAGTCCCCGAAGCTGCAGTAATAACTGCGGTCTGCAGAGCCGCCCGGAGGTTCTCTTTGATTGGGTCAGACACACTCAGAGGGCCGATCACCCTGAACAGTTACACTTAGCATATTTGCTGGTTCTCTGAAGTTTGTCCGGGGCAACGATGATGCAGAGAGCGGAAGCGTGGATGTAGACTTCTACCTAATTTCTGTTAAAAACGTGAAACTAGTGGTGCCGAATTTAGCAGAATCTTCTTCGAAAGCAAACGGAAGTCTGGCTTATGGTCAAAATTTCGTTAGTTTAGTCAGCGAGCAGTTTGAGTTTAAAATAAGAGATTTCTGAACTAAGTTTGGCATGACATTTTCTGTACTGCGTCCATATGGCTCGCCATGTTGAGTAAAAGTTTAATAGTTTAGCTGATTAGCTGTGGTGGGCAGTTAGCCGACAGGTCAATCAGCGGAGCGTCCTGCGGCTCTGAGAAAGTGCGCAGAAAGCGCAGATTTTTGGGGTTAAAGGTGAAACAAACGGAACAACGAGCTAGCGTTAGCAACCATATTAGCTTGTTGCGTTCAGAGAAAACAAATCTGGGGCTGGGCTAATTCCTGAAACTACGGCGCGAGCGGAGCGCTCAGGGACCCTGCGACTGTACTCGGTGTCACTTTGAATCATTGAGGAAACTGCGCTAAAGGCAGGGCGGCGGCAGTCCCGGCTAACTCCAGGGATTAGTCCGCTTCTTCACCAGATATTAGCCAGAGCCCTGCTAAAGCGAGCTGTCGTTAGAGCGCACGCCCAGCGGCGCACGTGACAGCTCAGAGCGGGCGTACCCACCGGGACGGGACCGGACCGGACCGGACCGAAACACGACCTGCGGGCACATAAAGCTGAAAACCACCCGGACCCCCACCGAAGTCCAGTCAGAAATCCGCAAATTTTACGGTGACTCATCCCTGACATCAAGCGGCAGTCACGCATCTGCTTCACACCAAAGTCCACGTTTTTGTGTTTCCGAGTTACTTTATGAAAGAGTCTCACTGTGTACCGAGGTTTTTACTCCGTCACACGGTCACTCGGTTACTTTGAATGATTTCCGCGTTTTTCAGACTGAAGGCCAGAAACTTACCGTTTTCTTCGCTTTCTCCACACAAACGTAGCTACAGGCAGATGGTCCGTCACGGGATTCAAGCTGGGCCTGCAGAACCGCGTTAACTGACACCAAACTCCAGTTAAAATGTGACCTTTTAAAGTTTCAGTGAAACTCCGCGTGACCTTACGTGACCTTACGTGACCCCGAAGCTGGTTTGAACCATTTCCACTGGTTTGCAGACTTCAGTCTTTCATGCACACGTTTGTCACTGCATGATTTTTTTCCGTAAAAGTGAAAGAATAAGTGGTCTGGAGGCAGGACGTCGTCTGTTTGAAAATGTGAATCAAATCCAGTGATCAGAATTCAGTTCTGTTATTATTGAAGTTTGTGGGGAAATGAATGGAGTCTTCCTTCCGTCTCCTCAGTGACCATGGTTGGCGAGCGCCGCAATGGGAACCTGCTGGTCCAGCTCGGCCCGAGGCTGCAGGCATATCCTGAGGAGCTGATTCGCCAGCGGCGCACGCATGACGGCCAGACGGAGTACCTTATTCGCTGGTGCCTCGTCACCATTGATGATGGCTCCAGCTCCGGGGGCGGGACCAGCGAGACCGGTGGGACAGTCGGCGGTGGCTCTGGGGTGGGCGGGTCGGTGGGCGCCGCCTCTGGAGAAACCAAACCAGAGAACATCCTGATGTGGATGTCGACAGAGGACGTGTACGCCAACTGCCCCACGCTGCTGGGCAAGAGGAAGACGGACTCCCAGCGCCCCCTGCAGCAGGAGAAGCAGCAGGGCGGCGAGGCTTCGGACGCGGGCCAGTCGAACAGCGCCGAGTTCCCACCGGATGTCAACTTCGACGAAGTGGAGCTGTCTGACATGAAGGAAGATGTGAAGAACCTGGTGTGCCGAGCCCGGAAGCAGATGGCCAAGAAGAGCGACTTCTCCATCAACATCATGCACACGATCCACGTGCTGAGCGCCTACGCCAGCATCGGCTCCCTCGTCGGCGTCTTCAAGGAGACGGGGGCCCTCAACCTGCTCATGGAGCTGCTGTGCAACAAGGAGACGCAGACGAGGCGCAGCGCCGGGAAGATGCTGCGGGCGCTCGCGTCACACGATGCAGGTAAGAACGAGTGTTTAATGAACCGACCTTTTGAAAAGGCTTCTCACCTCTCTGATAGGACTTCATCCTCCAGGTAAACTCGCAGCCTGGATCCAGGTGTTCTGTGTTGGTTCGGTCAGATGTTGTTGGACTCTCAGACAGTTCAGAGCCGTGAGGTGTGGAACGATGGCGTTCTTCGTTCACCTGTTTTTGGCCTCGTGTGGTCTGAGTTCTGCAGAGATGTGCAGATCAAAATGCTGATTTCAGAACCTACCAGACCCAGCCAGGTGTTCTCACCATCACGGTAGCTCAGCAGAGATGCGGACCGGTTCAGGTGGACCCTCACTAACAGGAGGCGGCTGGGCGAAAGGGAGCTGAAGCTGGTGGCACCTCATCAGCATTTTGCTTCCATTTCTGATTTCCTCTGGAAAAGCGGCAACAACGCAGCAACAGCATCAAGACTGAAGCCAGGAGGAGAGCAAGTTGTCCAGTAGTTGTTACTGCATTCAGTGACCACCAGGCATCTGTCAGCTGGTGAGCAAAGCTACAGGTGAGGGTGAGCTGCTCGACCCTCAAAGGTTAACGTCAGCCACTCATTTGGAATCAATTCTAAATGTTTCCTGTAAGTGAATCTGCAGGAACATCTCAGACGTGTCTCCACTCTGCTGCAGCTCAGACCTCCTCCCTCACGCTGACCACACTGGGGTCAGTTTAAAACTGCTTCATATCATGAATATGAAGCTAACTCTGGACAATCAGCCTGATCTCACTGTGAAATGCGGTAAATAAAAGTTAAAGTTGAGCTGTGACGCTTCAGCTTCCTGACTTTGCTGCAGGATCACAGAGCTCAGATCAAACGTTAAAAACATGCAAATGAAGACGAAAAGCCTGCGCTGCTTCCTGTGGCCAGGATGTGGGCGGAGCCGCCGAGTCCCGGCTGAGTTCCTCTGAGA
Source organism: Apistogramma diplotaenia (assembly GCA_015052665.1). Taxonomy (NCBI): domain Eukaryota; kingdom Metazoa; phylum Chordata; class Actinopteri; order Cichliformes; family Cichlidae; genus Apistogramma; species Apistogramma diplotaenia. The sequence continues at coordinate 14,257 of VOQJ01047554.1, read as the reverse complement.
ACATCAGAGCAGCCAATGGGACCTCAGCCGGCTGGAGAGAAGCCATCTGATTGGCTGCTGCTTTAGAGATGCTCACAGATGCTGCTGTGTCCAGCTCTCAGACAGCTGGTGGGTTTCTCAGACCTGACGTTATGACATCAGAGGTTCAGATCATTCAGGAGAAGTCGTTTGTTCCTCCTGATCAAAGCCAGCACAGAAGCTCCGCCTCTGATTCAGGTGTTGGATGAATCATGAACATGTTTTCTTGTAGTGATGCAGAAGAACTTTTACTGTGAAAATCAGACACGTTTAACTCTTATAACCTAAAGCCCGAAGTGCAAATTTAAGAAGAACAAAGTTAAAACACCTTTTCACACTAACCTGCAGGTGGCGCTTCAGGCTTTTCTCTACAACTGTCACTCGAGAATCTGCTGCTCAGGTCATTCCCAAAAACCATTGACAGAGGGCGCCGTCACAGGCCTGACACTTCCAGGTGTAGTTGTACACCTGAGTCTGCCTTTGGCCCCTGACAACACTACACACTAACAGCTGCACATCTGTGAGTGCACAAACATGATGATCATAACTCGGGTTTTTCTCAGGGCCTCACAGAGGAAGTTCAGAGTGCTGCCTCACTGCGGGTTGAGGTGGCCGGCAGGATGAGTCGGCGGTTTGAGTCCAGCTCTGCAGGAAGCTGCTCTCGCTGGGTCAACGGGCCCAGGAGTCGACCCACAGCCACGTCTCCTTTACAGAGGTCACAAAGTGCTTCAAGGCTCAGGCAGAAGCTGAACAGTCGAGCCCTTAAACACAACACGGAGGAGTCACTGGACAGTAAAATAAACCAGCTGCTAATCAGACACATGTTTGAAGCCAGTCTGTTACCATGGGCACCTTTAAACTGACCTTTGAACTTTCAGGGACCTGCTGAGGCTCTGAGCCCGAGGACGAAGTCAGCTTAGTCGACACAGACGAGCTTTAAACACTCTGGGTTGTTGTTATAATAATGATGATGTTTGTCTCACTCCTGCACTGCTCAACACTGTCAGATTCCTCTTCGGGAACCGACTGCTCGTAGTTCTCTAACTCATAACTATAATTGTTAAATAATTGAATAATTATGAATATTTTCTAATATTTCTTCCATAGACTTGAATGGGGAGAGTCTTCAAATCCTTTCACCTCCAATAACTTCCTCATACTTTCATCTACAGCAGGCATGTCAAACTCGTGGCCCGGGCCGTTTCTGGCCACGCCCCCTTTTGGCGTTAAAAATATGGTACAAATAGGCTCTTTAAGTCACTTTTTGCTGCTCCACCCTCATAACTGGAGGAGGAAGTGGAATGTGGAGAAAGTAACTGAAAGGGAACATTTGTAGCCTTCCGTCTCCTTCCTGAAGAGCAGCGAATCAGCAGCAGCTGGTGGTTCTCTGATGGTTCCTGAGGCTCTCCTGTATGTCACTGCAAATAGCTGCTCAACATAAATATGAAAAATGTGTCATTTTACAGCAACATGTAAAATGTGTTGGACAGACATCATTAAATAGTCTGATCCTAAGATCACAGTGGGATGTGCTCGCTGTCCTGGCTCCGCCCCCCGGTGTTTAAATGCCCTCAGGTGTTGACGTGTCCCGCTGTGTCGCCGCAGGCAGCCGGGCCTACGTGCTGCTGTCTCTGAGCCAGCAGGACGGCATCGAGCAGCACATGGACTTCGATAACCGCTACACGCTGCTGGAGCTGTTCGCCGAAACCACGTCGTCCGAGGAGCACGGCATCTCCTTCGAGGGCATTCACCTGCCACAGGTACGGTTATTTTTGTTTTGTGTCCTGTTAAACAGTAAGTGTGTCTGTACTGAAAGCGTCAGGATCAGCAGAACGATGCGCTCGGCTACCCGACACCTTTACCTTCACGTTAATTGAAGAGACGCAGAGGCAGAAACTGGGACTCCTGTCAGGTGTCAGTGACCCTGTTTGTGTTCAGATTCCCGGGAAGCTGCTCTTCTCCCTGGTGAAGCGTTACCTGTGCGTCACGTCTCTGATGGACAAGCTCAACACGGCGGGGGTGGAGTCGAGCTCGGAGAAGCTGGACGCCTGCCCGTCCCCCGCCTCCTCCTCCAGCAGTTCCGCCCACCAGACGGAGCAGCTCCGTGTCCACCGGGAGTTCGACTTCACCATGGCCATGGCCAACCTGATCTCCGAGCTGGTCCGGGTGATGGGCTGGGACCGGAACCGGCAACCGCCTGACGGTTCCACCCACGGCTCGGGGGGAGGCATGTCCGGTGGGGAGGAGCAGGGAGAGGAGATGCCCCGCTCCGTCCTCAGATCCATCTTTCAGCCTCGATTCTGTGCCTCCCCCATCACGCTGACCGCCAGCTCAGGGGGCGTGGCTCCTGCAGCCACGCCACCAAAGAAGAAGACAAACGGCTTCAAGACGCGCTCGGACTTCACCTGCCGCTCGGCCTACGTGGAGTACGTCCAGGACAATCTGAAGAGCGGCATGATGGTCCGTATGCTGGAGGACTACGAGGAGGTGAGCGCGGGGGACGAAGGGGAGTTTCGCTACAGCAACGACGGCTCGCCACCTGTCCAGGTGAGACACCAGCAAACACAAAGGATGTGTTACAGTAAACATTCAGATTAGTTTCAGTGCAGGAAGACACCAGCAGGGGGCAGTAAGTACAGGTGAGCAGAGGGTCATTAATAAACCAGGTTGACCTCCGACCTGGAGGATCGTTTACCTCCATGTTGTGGCTGAAGGAAAAAAGAGGAAGTGAGTCAAACGTGGTTCATTTTTTACCGAATATTGAAATGTTACTGTGAATACTTCCCAAAGCCTCGAGCACCAGCACGGGTCCGAGTGCCTTCGTAAGCTTCAGGGTCACTGGGCAGGAAACATCACAGTGCATTCTGGGAAAACTTTCAGGTCCATATGGGAGAGGCGGCAGAGGAAGCATCTCCTTTCTCGAACCTCTCCTGGCTCTGAACTCTCTCCTGCGTTCAGGTGTACTGGAACTCGCTGTCCAGGACCTACTGGGTCCACTGGCACATGGTGGAGATTCTGGGCAGCGGCAGCAGCAGCCAGGCTGAGAAGGAGACGCAGGAAAAGGCCTCCTCCCTCACGGAGACGCTCAAACTCTCTGCTGGTAAGAGCTGCTCACTGAACACGGCCTCTTGGGCCTCGCTGCAGTCTGAACGAGTCTCTCCTCCCAGTGAGCCAGACCTTCTTCTCGAAGCCTCCCGGCGGGCTCTACTCTCTGCCGTACCTGTCGAAGGGTTTGCACGCGGAGTCGGCCTCTCTGAGCCGAGCTGAGTGGTGGGAGATCCTCTTCTTCATCAAGAAACTGGAGCCGAAGCAGCAGCAGGAGGTCAACAGCATCCTACTGCAGAGCCTCGACGATCAGGTAGGAGTTTCAATTAACTGCAGATTTAATTAGTTTTTCTCTGCCGGATGGTCTCAGGAGCCTTTCCTGCTCCATTAAAGGAGAAACTGCTGGGATTTCCTCCAGTTCAGATGCCGATGCTCCGTTTTGAACCTTAGTGTGTCATCATTGTGTCATCACCATGTCTGTCCTCAGGAGGCGGAGCTGGACGACTCGTCTCTGATCGGCCTCTCGGTCCCCGGAGACGTGGCCAAGAAGCTCCTGCACCACCTGAAGCAGAAGCTGCCGTCGTCGTGCCTCAGTGACCTGCTGTGCTCCCACGCCTTCGACAAACATTACTTCAAGAGAGGCGGAGCCAGTCTGGAGGATGAAGAGCTGCTGGGTGAGAAGACAAACACCACGTCTCCCAACACGTCTGTCCTCAACAGACCACATCTGACTTTTGGGTTTTTCCCTGCAGCTGAAAGCTCCTTGAGTTCCTCCAGTCTGGGAGGAGGAGGAGGAGGAGGTGGTGGTGGTGGGGGCCAGAACTTCTCTTCTTCCTCTGCTTCCACCTCCTCTTCCTCAGCGATGGGCTCTGTCTCCAAGAAGGCCAAGAAGGAGCTTCCTGTGGATTCAGGCTGCAGCAGCTCGGAGACGGAGAGCGAGCTGCCCACAGAGGACGACAGCAAATACCCCGACGACCTGGAGGAAAAGATGAAAGGTGGGAGGGGGCGTGACCCAAACGCCATTCAGGAATTGGCTCATTTGGAGTGATGATGTCACTGCATTTGTCAGCATGTGAATGTGTGTGACTTGTATAAACCTGTGTAGAAGCAGGTCTGTGTGGAACAGCTGCTGATGAACTTCTCCTTGCAGTGTTTAACAATCCGCGGGTGCAGGGGAAGAAGACGGTGCTGGAGAAGCTGGGGGAGGTGGTGGACATCCTGAAGAAGGGCGGGGCGGGCTCAGACCAAGCCCAGCAGCTTGCTGCCATCCTCTTCCTCACCCGGCTGCTGGAGGGGGCGCAGGAGAAGAACGCCATGAGGAGCGACTCCGCCCAGACCGTACGGTGAGACCAGGAAATACTCTGAGCCGCCCTTCAGGCTGTAATGGCAGGGTTGGACACATTTGAGTGCCGTCACAGTTCAGGTGCATCACCTCAGGGACGGTGGCTGCTGCAGGACAAACATGTTGGACTGTCACAGAAACCCCAGGTTTGAGTTCCTCTGTGGTGAGTGTGGGTTTGCTCTTCGCCTCGAGGAGGAGGAGGAGGAGGAGGAGACGGCGGTCAGTGAAGCAGGTCTGATCTGCAACAGGATCCGAATACATGTTTGTTCCAGAGCTCGACTTCAGCTGAGTTTGTTGAAGGATGTAATTACAGGCTGATCCTTGTACACGTCTGAGTGCCTCTGGCCGTGGTCCTGATGTGAGCGTGTGATCGATTAAAGCATCAGGAGAAACGTGTTGGTGACGGCGTGTTTCTCTCACAGGGACAAGGTGCTGAAGCTGCTGGTGGAGCTGCTCGGCTCCTCCTCTAAAGATGTGGTTGTGAGCACGCTCAGACTCACCCACCTCCTCATGCTGAAGTATGAGTGGAGGGTTTCCTTTGCTACCGAGGGTGGGGTCAAAGCCATCCTGTCCTGCATGCAGGAGTTCTCGGGCGTGGCCCACGTGCAGCAGCTGGCGCTGGCGGTGAGGAAACATCTGTTCACAGCTGATCAGCTGCTGCTGTTTGAGGGCAAATGATCTTTGATTGGCTTTTCTTCCCCTCAGACTCTCAAGGTCATCACCGGCGCCAGCAAACACGACCTGCGTAGCGTCGGCAGCAGCCCCCCGCTTTCCGAGTCCGGCACCCAGATGATGCTGGAAATCTTTGCCAGCATTGGCTCGGCCACGCCCGAGGGCTCCAAAGGCCTCCTGGGCGCAATCCCGGCCGCCATCGACCTCATGCTGAACACAAAAGGGTGAGTGACCTTAAAGTGACCTTTGGGTCGGCGTTGCCGTCCACACCATGTGACTGCCTGGCTGAGACGCTCTCCTCTGTGCAGCTGCGTGCCGTCGGTTCGGAACGGGCTGCTCGTCATCATCATGCTCATCTCCAACCACAAAAGCCTCGCGGAGCAGCTGGTTGCCTGTGACGTCACCGCGGTCCTCAAAAAGTGTCTGACTCTGTCTCGCGCCGAGACCATGCTCGCCATCATCGCCCTCAACCACATCTCCATGGTCCATAAGCTGGAGAGCAAAGGTACAGACAGGCACACATTTCAAATGCACTAATCACCAACAACTGAAGTTTGGAGTAACGCGTTAAATCGCACCGGCTCAGAGACCTGCGAGCAGCTGGACTTCAAGGACACCGAGCTGCAGATGCTGGTTGTGAGTCTGAAGGAGATGACGGCCACCAAGGAGGTGATCCAGACTCTGGAGCAGCTGCTGTGCGACGACGCGTCACAGCTGGAAGAAGAGCGTAGCCAGGTAACGCACACATGCTGCAGGTGCTGTGCATGCAGGTGTGACACACACACACACACACACACACACACACACATGCTGCAGGTGCTGCGCATGCAGGTGTGGACACAGCCGCACACACACACACACACACACACACACACCC
>VOQJ01047553.1:3355-14021 GCA_015052665.1 Apistogramma diplotaenia | reverse complement strand
GGGTGTGAGCTTCATGGTGTTCAGTGTCAGGTTGTTCACTGAACACCAGGCTGTCAGCTTCAGGACCTCCTCTCTGTAGGCTGCCTCATCTCCCTTTGAGATCAGTCCGACCACTGTGGTGTCGTACAGTACAGGAGGGGGCTCAGCACGCAGCCCTGTGGGGAGCCAGTGCTCAGTGCGGGTGGAGGAGAGATGGGGGCCAAGTCTCACAGTCTGGGGCCGGTTGGTTAGAAAGTCCTTTATCCAGGAGCATGTGAGAGGGGGGAGGCACAGAGAGTGCAGTTTAGTAATGAGAATGTCCGGGATGATGGTGTTAAAGGCGGAGCTGTAGTCCACAAAGAGCATGCGAGCGTAGCTCTGCTGCTGCTCCAGGTGGCTCAACACAGAAAACACGAGAAAGAAACCAGAAAAGTTAATTTTATATCTAATGTTGTCCACAAAAGAGCATATTTTGGTCTTAATACTTGCTCTTAACATATGTGAATAAGCAAGCAGGCAGGATTTGCAGCTGTCTTGCTTTCACACTCTGACTGCTGCTATATCAGTCAGCTTCCACCTGGCTTTAACACAAAGGGGAAATTAAGGTTTTTTAAGGTTCATTTCATTTTTCACTCTCATTCCCGTAGTATGGAGGGATGAGGTCATTCCAGATGAAGTCAAAGCAGTGACTGCGCAGGTAAGTGCAGCATAGATCCAGTGTGATATTTGTATTTGTGTGTGAGGACAATAGTAAGCAGGGTGTGGTAGGGACAGGAAATGAACTGTGTGGATTTGTGATAACAATGTACAGTGTGTCTGCTCGTCAGGAGGAAGCTCTGCAGTGACTCACAATCCAAAAAAAGATCATGAAACTGTTGTGGCTCAAAGGTCGGCGTGTGGGCATGAAGGAGTCCACCATTTTAAACCTTTATTTTACCAGGTAAAATGTTTGAGAACCAGGTCTCATTTACAAACGTGACCTGTCTCTGTGAGCAGCATCATGTGAGGTGTAACTTCAGGATGCAGCTGGATTTGAGCTTTGAGCAGTTTGTTTCTGGCAAACATTTGCTGCACTCTGATGTCACACACCACATGTGATCCCTGACGGCTGAGGCCCTTTTTAATCAGGATGCTGTCTCGTACGTAAACTTAACAGATGAGAAGTGTAGTGTTTCAAAGCAGACCCATGAATAATGCATCCAGGATCAGCTTGCTTTTCTCAGCTCATAATACACCTGGAAACCTAAAGCGCCAACCAGCCTGGAACACAGAAAGGACTGCAGCGCCCAACTCCATGCAAATGTAGATAAAGAACATCCCAGAATAGCTTATCTATCCAAGTGAAAAACTGCTACAACCAACGAACAATCAGATGTTTGTCAGCACGTCAAAATTCTCTCCCGACGCTGCAGCTTTCCTCTCTTCAGAAAAGGGTGTCTTCAGTGCTGCTGGGATGGGCGCTCCCGTGGGGAAGAGGATCGGCAAGTTTCCCTCCTGTAGCAGGAAATGGGCGAAACCTCGTCCAAAATTATGACTCCAGCGTTCTGTTGTGTGAAGGAAGCCACTCCTGATAGCACAGGCTATAGGTTTCCTGTTGTGGACCAACAGTTTTAGTTTCACCTAGAGTTGTCAAGAAGGCTGCAAAAGCTGGGCCAAGAGAGCCGTTCAGCATTCGCCTACACTACAAAACACTGCAGCACTTTTTAAATAACACTCGTTTAAGAAGTCCTGTTGTTCATTTATGAAGTCTGTCAGCTCCTCATAGTTCTTCATTATCACACACATTACTACACAAACAACCATTATAAATATTTTATATATACAAATCTTTCTGAAAGTTGTGTAACTAAGTTTAATCATCATTCCTTCATTATGCTCTTCAAAAGCATGTGTCAAAGCAATGCAGAGCAGCTGCCTAAGCTCAGCTCCCAGGGAGGTCAGCAGCTTTACAGCCTCACTTTGGATAATGTGGCTCCTTTGAAAAGGAAAGCCTCAAATCAGAAGAGCCTCTCTGTGGTATAACATGCAACTAAATGCAGATAATCTGTGATGTGGAGATGAAATGGCATCTCGCTCATTTAGCCTGGTAAGAGTTTATTCATTTAGCCAGGACATCTTACTATTCATCATTAATTGAAGAAAACAAGTGTACTTTCAGCACTGTAGCCAGGCTGACAGAGTCGGAGCTCTGTGGAGCCCAGCATTCCTTTGACTATCGCTAGCAATTTTAACCATTAGAGAAAAAAATATTCATAAGCATCTCAAAGAAATATCTTTGTGTTTAGACTCTTTCTGTCAAACTGATATTTCAGAGTTAACTTCAACTGTGTTAATTAGATCCTATTCCTACTAGAAGTCCTTCCATTTATTGATGCTTCAGTCTTAAATATGATCAGTTTGTATTTATTAGTTGGCTATGTGCCACGGGCCTTCAAGGTGGCAGTAATTAAAGCATTATTTAAAAAGCCACGACTGGACCCAGCTGATTTATCAGTCCATCCATCCATCCCTCCATCCCTCCATCCATCCATCCATCCATCCCTCCATCCCTCCATCCCTCCATCCATCCATCCATCCCTCCATCCATCCATCCATCCATCCATCCATCCATCCATCCATCCATCCATCCCTCCATCCATCCCTCCCTCCCTCCCTCCATCCATCCATCCATCCATCCATCCCTCCATCCATCCCTCCATCCATCCATCCATCCATCCATCCATCCATCCATCCATCCATCCATCCATCCATCCATCCGGCTGACAGGGTGAGAGGCAGCTTATTTAAAAACAGAAGACATAAAGACCTGGTTAACCTCTAGTTTGATGCTTCTAAATTCAGTTCTTGTGTATTTATTTCTTATTTGTTTATGTATTTATAATATTTTATTATCTTGACTATTGATGCTTTTATCTTGGGCGTTTTTCAAGTAACATGTTCAGCACTTTGGTCCCCTGAATCCAAACTGAGAGCTGCTTATACAGAAGAGGAGCCTGAATTGGGGCGATATGGTACCTATGAGGTCATTAAGATCAGATCGAGCCCGACTATTCAAGACCTTGTAAGAAGAAGGAATTCAAATTCAATTCTGAAATTAAGAGGGAGCCAGTGAAGAGAAGCCAATATGGAAGAAATGTTTTCTTTTTCTAGTCCCTGCCAACACTCTCAGCTTTGAGGACAACCTGGTAGCAACAAATTACAATAGCAGATATGAATCAGCGTTTCAGCATCACTCTGAGACAAAGATGTTTCTAATTTTGCAGATCTTTGAAGAAAGCAGTCCTACATACTTGTCCTGGTCAAAAATGACTTCCCACAGTGTTACTGTAAGGTAATGCCATCCAGAGGAAGAATCTGGTTAGACACCATGTTTCAAGGTACAAGAACTTCAGTTTTATCTGAATGTAGAAGCAGGAAATTAGAGGTCATCCAGGCCTGCACTTTAACTGATGGCTGTGTGTCAACTGGGCAGCAAACTGCCACCTTGAAGGTCTGTGGTATATAGACTATTAATAAAGACAGATTAATCACATTTAAGACTGAAACATCCATTAATGTTGATGCTTGTAGGAAGTGACTGCTGACCCTGACTCAGAAAGGTCAGTTGGAGAGAGTCCAATAGGTATCAGCAGCACTGAAAGTAGCTGCACATAAAGACATGTAAATGGTAAATGGACGAGTTCTTACACAGTGCTTTTCTACTCTTCTGAGCACTCACAGCACTTTGTACAACATAAAGCGCTTTCATGTCTATGAGATAGTTCTCAATATTTTTTCTGTAATAGTTAAAATTTGACTTGTGAAAAAATTCATGAAGTTATTACTCGTTAAGGTTAAAGGGAAACGCGGTTAAAGTCTGACTGTCAGCCTGGCTGCAGCGCTGAAAAGAAACCTGGGTTGTTCTGATTTTCTTCAATGTACAACAGCAAACTGTTGCAGATTAAATGAAGATCTAAACTCCAGCTTTCGTGCTCCTGCTGTAAGCTGTGCATTCCTGAGCTATAGCAGGGAGCTGAGCGCTTCTGACTGAGGCTTTCGTTTCAATACTCAGGAGTTCTACGCCATCAGGATATGAACCAATCAGCCTCTGTGGGAACAAAGTTGAGTTAGTTAATAACTGGATAATAATTTAGGACTTACTGTATGTCCTTAGACTTTACAGCAGGTTCAGAAATATTGAGTATCTATGATTTATGTCAGAACAAGAGTGTGATTACTATTAATGACTGCTGAGGTTCTCAAGGCAAAAAAAGAAGAAAAACAATCTTCGCCTTAATGAAACTTCAAACAGAAACTTAATGTGTCTCATAAAAATTTGAATCAGAATACAAAAGTCCTATTTATTACGGACAGACCACATTTTCTTATTAATCCAGTTATCAAATATTGTTGTCTGTTAGTTTTACGTCTACAAAAAGCAGGTTTACATTTTCAGCATCGATGTACCTGCCTGTCCAGCACGAGGCTTGCATGGGACACAGATATGCAAAAGCATAGTAAACTATGAGAAAAATGTGGGATGATGAAAGGAATTAATAAGCTTGGAGGCAAAAATCCACTCAATTTAAAATACTACAAATAAACTGGTTCTTGTCTCATCAGTAGCACAGATGATGGTTTTAAACAGCTGAACCTCATTATATTCTCTGTTGCATTGAAGTAAATGTGTGGGCCTGCGTGTCTCTGCTTCCATGTAATAGAACTAATTAAGCTTGTTTTTAAAAGAAATTCCTCACAAGCTGAGCATTACTGCACAAGTAGATATATTTTCCCTTTTGATCCTTATTAAAGATTACAAAAGTGATTATAATTAAATCATTATTTGTACAATCCCCCCAAAAATGACCAGAAACATTCAGTCAGGATTATGTCAATAAGAGTGAAAAAGCTGAGCATGCTTACATGCTTTTTGCTTTACTTTACAAACACAAAACACATCATTTTTAATTTTAAACTTACATTTTTTATTTTCATTTTAACCCTCGTAATGTCCTCCCGATTCCCATACTCCTTGCGTCCTCTGGGGTACAAAATGACCCCAAATGGTTTGGCTGTTTTTCAATGCATATTGTACAAATTGTGAATCAATTTTGTGTTACACCTTTAGTCTTACTTCAGTCCAACACATTGCCCACAAATTGTCCATTTGTTTTGGAATTTAAGGCCAATAGATCTTTTATGTAAAATTATAACCTGTTTTGAATGAAAAAACAAAGGTTTTCTTTGGGGTCAAAAAAGACCCGAGGACATTACGAGGGTTAAACTGAACTGAACCCTGAGAGGGGAGGTGATTTAGCTTTTTGTATATATATAGTATGGTTTTATTATATTTTATTTTAAATACATTTATGTCCGTATAGATTTTCAGTTAATTCAAGATTGCATGTAATTTGTGTTCCCTTAATTTTTAGCAGCATTTTTTGTTTGCCAATAAGAACATATGAACTCTTTATTTGTAATATTTTAAATGAACATGCTGTGAATAGCACAGAAACTTTGATAGGTGAAGCAGTAATGACACAGGTGGCCAAAAGCACCAGAGCGAGGCCTCTAAAAGCTTTGATGGCTGCACACAGAAGAGCCTTTAGTGTCCTCACCATGTACACGATACAAACGTTGGCTGTATCCACGGTGGAGTCACCAGCTGGTTAGTGAAGTACCACTGTGGTGGCAAACATGATATTTAACTGACACTGAGGGGCACAGGCACCTCAAAGACTACAGCACAGCATGGAGCTGTGGATCATCTCAATCCACAGCATGGAGCTGTGGATCATCTCAATCCACAGCATGGAGCTGTGGATTGAGATGATCAACATCAGCTTGCATAAACGTCAGTAAAAGTAAGCACTATGTCAATGACTCTAGAGGCGACGGAACGAGTCCAAAGCATTACAGCTGATAGGTGAACGGGTGTCCTGTGTGCTGTGTACTCTAACACCAGTTATCTGCCAAACTTTGATGGTTTCAAACAGAGGCAAATGTATTAATTGTTCAATTCAGGCTAAATGAGACTCATAAATATGTCAGATTTACAATTCATTAACACAGGTTAGGTACAGACACCTGATTAAAACAGAACAGTAACAAAAGTATTCATGCACAACATAATAGAAAATAGTAGTCTGAAATTCTTTTAGAGTTGCAAGTCTGCAAAAGTATTAAAAGTCTGAGTTTGCTAAATAGGTAAAAGCAGTATATGGGTAATAACAGAACAGAACAATTATTTGTCTTCCAAATGTTAATATTTCTTTCACTCATTGATGCATACATTGTCAAAGGGTAAATATTTGATTTGGGTGATTTAAACCCCCCGGCAGGAAACAGCTTCAGCCTTCTTTTGACTCTGATGGAGACCAAAACTTACAAAATGATCATCAGGTTTAATAAGATTTCCATACAATTTGACTTCTTTTTGCAACCAAAAGAGTTTCTTTTCTGCTGACTGTTAAATAAAACGAAATGTGTTTCACATTTAAGTGAATAAATGGCTTTTTAAAAGCACCTTAGCACACAACAGCAAATCAGAAACAACCTTTTTAATAGATGAAATAAATACTCCATTACATGCATGGTCAAAACACTTGAAAATACTATAGGGAAGTCTGGTAGATAGTGTAAAACCTATGGCACACACTCACAGCAGCTTTAAAAAAAAGAATTCACACTCACTGGAGAAAAGAAAAGCTTCTACACACTCAGCTAATTCTTTCCAATCTCATGAAGCACATGTAATTAAGCAGGTCAGCCAATCATAAGTTCACACTGTGAAGCTACATCCATTATCAAGGCTGGTGTTTTCACCGGAGCTGAAAACTGAGGTAAACTTTTCGGGTTTGAAAGCTGTTGGTGAGAGCGGGCTGTCCGCTGAGCCCAGATCAGCCCAGACTGGGTCAAGTGGTCCATTTTAAGCTAGGTTTAAATTAGGTTACATCCAGCGTAACCCCCAAAACCCTGCAGTGGTTTTTAGTGCTTTTCTGCATTCTGCACACACACACACACACACACACGCGCGCACACACACACACACACTTTAACCAATAGAAACAAGCCCACAAACTGTCTTATCCGGATGTCGCTCTACACCTGATGTGTAGGCATTAACCCAAGTGAATCTCTTTGGTGCGTCACACAGAAACGGAGACCGACTGAAGCCACGTTGCCTCTTCCTAAACTAATTCACAGAATGGGAGTTGACTGGCGGCAGAGTCCTTGGAGAGGAGCGTTCTCTGAGTGCCTGAGTAAGCAGAGTGCAGCCGTCTGACACGGCACATGCCGAGTTGCACAGACGCTCACGGTAGTCTGCCATTTTGGAGCTTCTCTCGGGATGTTGGGCAACATCCCTAAGGCCCTGAGTGAGAAGAACACAGGCAGAAACCACACTCATGGCCCCACCTAGCACTGCAGTCTGGACTCCCTTCCCTTCAGCGGAGATGCACGCGGCTTTTCCGAGGAACTGCGGCTCTGTGGCAAAGCCGACCAAGGCGCTGACAGCCTGGACCAGAGCACTGCTGAAGAGGACACATCGGTTCCTGGTCAGCTCGCTGGGCTGGGTTTTCACCTCCTTAACACACGCCAGGAAGGCCGTGCCGCTCGTGCTCATGCTCTTGACGCTCAGCTTGAACTGCTCTTTTGCAAAGCGGTCCCTGGACCTCTCACTAGCCAGTGACGAGATGTCTGTCAGAGTCTTGAGGTTGGTGGAGATATTCTGAGAGAGCTCGAGGAGGAGCTGTGGGGTGAGGTCTGGCAGGGGAGTGACTCGGAGGATGCTGCAGCTCTGCTCCACCTCGTGTCGGCAGCGGGTCACTTTGTAGCGGTCCACCAGACCAGGAAGGCAGGGTTGGGAGCCGGGGGTCTCCACGGACGCCAGGTAGGCAGCGTGGGCTGAGCATTCAGTCAAAGACACCACAAGGTCAGCCATCTCCAGAAGGCGGTCCCCTACTTCTGCGAAGCGGCCCATGTTGAGCTGGCTCTGGATGTCGTGGGTTAGAATGGAGAGCTCTTTAGTGCGGGCAATGACCGTGTCGCGACACTGGTCAAAGGTGTCGGCCACAACCACACCCTCAGTCGTCATGACCGGCCTGGTCTCGCTGGACAGCAGGAGGAGGTCAGCCACGAGCTGCATTTTGCCCTTACACGTGTCACAGATGGAGGAGAGACGCTTCCTCTGCTGCAAACTGCCACCGGGTGTGCTGGCTGTCCCCTCACTTGCTGATTTGCCAGAGCCACCACTAGCCATAATAATGAAGGGAGTCTGAGGGAGGGGAAAGGGTCAAACTGCTCTTCTGGGGGGGTTCGGATATTCAGTTATCTGCTGCTACACTGCATTTTACCGTTCAGAACACTTCCCAAATAAACCTCAACTTTTAAATAAAAACTGGCCAAACAGTCTTCCTCAAATTCCTTCAGAGTTCAGGTTATTAACTGTAAGTTACATGTTAACACACAGGACATGTACGCTCAATGTAAACGTGTAAAGAGCAAAACTCAATTACTGCATTTGCCCCAAATAGTTAATGAATTTGCTCTTAAGTATCTAAAGTATACAACAAAATTTAAGGATATGAGTATATCTGACATTATCTACCTTGGTTTGTTAATAGTTTTACGATGTGAAACACCCAAGAAAAAGCCCTACAACCTCTGAGTAATCAGTGTAACAAGCTATATTCTCTTATTTGGAATTTCTAACTTAAATGCCCTGAACAACGTAAAGTGAATATTCTGAGTGTAGTCCCAGATTTTTGTGGAAGAAATAATTCACAGGTTTCTAAATCAAAAAACAAAAGAAACAAAACCTCACACACAAACTGCAGTGCCACCAAAGTGCCTTCTAAATGGCAAAGTGCACATTGACATGTGTGTATATGCACATACATATATACACACACACATACAGATATATATATGCAGATATATATCAGAAAGGCCCTTGTCATTTAAATCAAAAACATTCCCCAAGTGAATTAGCTCTGCTCAACAGCCTCTCTTCTTTTCAGAAAACGTTAGATGTGTGTCCTTGGTGTCTTTTTTCTTCTTTTTTTGCAAAGAAAACATCGCCTCAGCATTAACTAGACGCCTTTTTGAGTCTTTTTAGATATCAGGATATCATTTTGTGGCCACTCGCGTCACAGCCATTAGCCTGAAAAAGCACCGAGATCTTGCCCGACTTGTTCCCACTGAGTGTGACCTGCCTGTCGTTCTCATACTGGCTACAGACGGGGCACCACCCGGCAAGCTGTTCAGATCAGCGGGAGGACTGGAGTTTACCTCCAACACCATCTTTCCATGGGTCCCCCGAGTAAAATCCACCGAAAATGCGAGTGTCCACGAAAACGAACCGCCTCAGTCCACTTTCAACCTCTTCTTTTTCAAACCGAGCCCTGGGTTAGAAGCTAGCAATTGCTCCGGTCCTCTCGACTCCATATGCATCGTCCGTCAGTCCTCCCTCCACCTCCTACTTCTCGTCTTAACTCGAGACTCCAGTGCGTGTAGTCCCGCATGTCCTCTGTGAGAGCTCGCGGCTCATATCCATACCAGCCAGAACATGTGAACCGCTTGTTTTCGGTAGGGTCCGAATCCGAATCCAACAGCGCAGCAAGAAAAAAAGTGGCCGTTATTCCCAGAGATTCAAAGTAGAGCTGCGCGCCCCCGCTACAGTACAATGAGGAAGCGAGGAGGGTGTGGTCGCGTCTGAACGGCTGCTGGACTGAGTAACGTTGTTGCAGCGGAACAACACAGGCAGTCCTTCGCATAAAAGTAACTGTTGAGCGTGTGCGTATGCGAGCCGGTCGTTGTCTCACTGTAACGGAGTCGCGAGTAAACTTTGTTGTTATACGGTGACCACAGACATCCGCTACGTTTCACGATTGCTTTTACTTTCAGGATTCGTTACTGCTGCCCTGCCATGATGAAACATCCTGGCGACGTCAAGTGAGACGTTAGCACCCGTAGCACCTATGGCTGGCACTAGCATAGCGAGCTAATGAGACCGGAAACCGTTTTGTTAAACAAATAAAAGCACACCTTTTATGCAACAACATACACACATGACCGCGAGGACCCCGAGAACGAGCCCTTCGCAGTTCTTTGAGATAAATAGTTTATTTGAAAAGTCTCACTTTTAGTGAAATTAAACGTATTGTTGTCACGTTTTTTCAGTTTCCAGAGCGACGTTGACAATTTCAGTGTTGCATTTATCAATGTTAGTGTTTCGTTTTTAAAACCATTGTATGAGTGATATTTGATATGAAGTTCAGAACAAGCATTACAATACAAACATGACACAGTCATCATCATCATAGACAGCTCATATGGATCTCATGCCTGTGATCACAAATTTTACTAAATTCATAAAACAAACTATTTGGGGTGGTGGTTAGCACTGCTGCCTCACACAGAATAACATCTAGAAGGTCTGGGTCTGATTCCACCGTGGCCCGGGCCTCTTTGCGTGGGCTTCCTCCCACAGTCCAAAGACCTGCACTTACTGGGGTTAATTGGTCACTCTAAATTGCCCATGGGTGTGGGTGTGTGTGTGTGTGTGTGTGAGAGTGGTCGTCTGTCTCTCTGTGTTGGCTGGTGACCTGTACAGGTGTACCCTGCCTCTCGCTCTATATCGGATAGACTGCTGCCCCCCTGCGACCCTGAACAGGAAGAGAATGGATAAAACTAATTTATATTTGAA
>VOQJ01047548.1:34654-65943 GCA_015052665.1 Apistogramma diplotaenia | reverse complement strand
AGGTCAGTAAACTGATCCCCAGCTACTCCAGTCTGCATGTCAAAGTATCCAAAGATACTGAAACTTAAAGCTAGTAAAACACAACAAGGAGAAAAAGTGTGATGTGATGGAGACTTACGGGTAATTTTTTGCCGTTCAGAGACACTTTAACCCCCTTGCAGGAGCCAGCTACATCATATGCTCTGCGGGTAAGAAGCGCTACAATATCTTTGTCCAGTTTCTCCATCTTAAACTTGGCCAGGTCCGGCTGGAATGTCACGCAGGTGAAGTCGTCCCCATCAAAGAACTTGATCTTGGGCTCAGACGTCTTGTTCATGTTGTTCTGCCACGTCTGAGCAGGATCAAACATAGCAACATACAAACTTACATTATCATGAGAAGCTTCTGGAATCGTATATTCTGCGGTGCCATTAAACTACTTTAATATGTGGCTACATAAAGGATTGTTAAACTTAGACCACCCTTCCTGTATTCAGTGAACTTGGTGTCCCACAAAATCTTAATATGACAACATCTGGTGACTTAATAACAGATCCACTCAGTGATTAGTTATATTTTACAGTGTATTATATTCACTCAGGGTGAATATAGCTAAAGCACATAACAGCATTCACAGGATGTAAACAACCATGTGCTACTTGGACATACTTTACAGGAAACTGTCTGTATTTACTATAACTGCCATACAAAACATGGAAACAAAAGAATCAGGCTTTGAGCCAGCGGTTGATCAGCCGGCGTTGCGCCGGGCTGAGGATTTCACCGGCCCAGCGGTTAGTATTAGCTTGCTAATTAGCATTCTAACGCTAATGCTAACACCCCACATGCACGCGCCATGCTGAAAAATTTTTCTGGCTATAAGCCTGAGAATACTGACCAACAAGTCAGCAAACTGTTGTTCAGTGTAGAGGCTAGTAAAGTGATCCCCATGTGGGGAATTTGGGGTATTTGGTATCATAACGGGGGTAGTGGGAAACCACAGAAACCTGGTACAGCATGGCAAGTATATCAAAGTATCAAAAGTATTGCTGTAAGCAAGTAAGAGCAAGTACATCAGCAGTTTATTTAAGAGAAGACAGGCCTGACCTGTTTGAAACTGTGTCTGTACTCCTTACAGGCAGTTTCCACTGTGAACTTGGTGCTGAAGATATTGCAGAGTTTAGCACCATACCCATTCCTTCCACCTGAAACCAATCAAGAAGTTAATTTTGCAGACAGCTTTATATTGTAAGGTAAAGACCCTACAATAATACAGAAAAACCCAACAATCAAACACACCCCTATGAGCAAGCACTTGGTGACAGTGGGAAGGAAAAAACCCCCATTCTCCTTTAAATACTCTAGGAACCACAAGAAAGCCAGCAGTCTGAGAGCAAAGTGCTCTATTGAGTTATACGGTACTATGAGGTCTTTCAGATAGGATGCGGCCTGATTTTAATTTTGAGAACAGATTTAACAAAGAGCCATTGAAGAGAAGCTAATGCGGGAGAAATGTGCTCTATCTTTCTAATCCCTGTCATTACTCTCTCTGCAGCATCTCGGATCAACAGAAGGCTTTTCACTGAGTTTTTAGAATAACCTGATAACAATGAATTACAACAGCAATGATAATGCCATCCAGAATAAGTATCTCCACACACAAGATTTGTAGAGCTGAGTACAAAAACTTCAGTTTCATCTGAATTTAGAAACGGGAAATTAGAGGTCATCCAGGTCTTTAAGACAGTCCCGGAGTTTAACTAAGCCCTGTTTAACTAACTCTCTTCTGCATAGCAATGAAAATGTATTCTATACAGCCTTCTAATAATAATGCCTGAGGATAGCATGTATAATGTAAACAGAATTGGTCCTAGCACAGAACCCTGTGGAACTTCATAATTAACCTTAGTGTCTGAAGACTTGGGAAGACTTTCTGTTAGACAGATATAGTTCAAACCACTGCAGCACAGTACCTTAGACCATGTTCTAATCTCTGTAGTACTGTGATCTACAGTGTCGAACACTGCACTGTGGAACAGGACAAGCACAGAGATGAGTCCACTGTCATAGGCCATGAGAAGATCACATGTTCAGTTCTGAAACCTGACTGAAACTCTTCAAATAAATTATTCCTCTGCAGACGATCAGTTGGCTGTTTTACAACTATTTTTTCAAGGATTTTTGAGAGTAAAGGAAGGTTGGAGAATGGAGATTGGTCTACAATTAGCCAAGACAGCTGGGTCAAGTGATGGCTTTTTAAGTAGCGGTTTAATTGCTACCACTCTAAAGGCCTGTGGTAAATAGCCCATTAAGAGATAGATTGATTTAAGAAACATTAATTAATGGTTGGACGTTTTGA
This sequence comes from Apistogramma diplotaenia, assembly GCA_015052665.1. Classification (NCBI taxonomy): domain Eukaryota; kingdom Metazoa; phylum Chordata; class Actinopteri; order Cichliformes; family Cichlidae; genus Apistogramma; species Apistogramma diplotaenia. The sequence continues at coordinate 63,605 of VOQJ01047548.1, read as the reverse complement.
GGAATGGGGTTCTAAAAGACACACCGATGGTTTGGAGGAAGTAGCTGTTGAGGTTAACTCAGAAAGATCAATTGGAGAGAAAGAGTCTGAATAAATACCAGTAGTACTGAAAGTAGCTGTACATCATGATACGTCTGTGAGATGGTTATTAATATTTTTTCTCTAATGAGTAAAATGTTACTTTTGAAGAAATTCGTGAACTCATTACTAGTTAAAGTTAAAGAAATGCTTGAATCATCTTCTGGCTGCCTACAGTGATGTACAGAAACCTGTAACAGTGTTCTTGTTTTCTTCAGTGATGAATAGTAAAATGTCCTAGCTTTACAGGGGGCTTTTTATAGAGCAAAAACTCTTTTTCTAGGCTAAAAGATCTTCTAAATTAGTGAGATGCCATTTCCTCTCCAGCTTACGGGCTATCTGCTTTAAGGTACATGTGTGTGAAGTTATATGGGAGTCAAGCAATTCTGATTTGAGGCTCTCTTTTTCAGAGAATTACATCCTTGAACAATAACAATTGAGTGTGATGTCAAAGCTGCTGTGTTCACCTGTGACCTTCTTTTCCTCATCGTCATAGTTGCTGGAGGTGAGCAGGTGGCCAAAAATGAGAGCTGGGACGTACATCTTCTCGTCCTTGTGCTCCACAACAGGAATTCCTTTACCATTGTTCCAAATGGAAATGATGTTTGAGTCCCTAGAGAAAGGCAAAATAAAAAGACAGTGGTTAAATGCAGGGTAAATGAATGTGGACCCAGGATATAGGGTTTACTCCATAACAAGCAAATTTGTTTTGCTTTTCCTTCTGCAAATGTTTCGCTGTATGTGAATGTAACATCTTGTAATAAGGACTGCAAACAAATACTGTTTCAACATTGGCGCTACACTGTTACTGTGAAGGACATGCAGGATCAGTCAGCATACAGAAAATGAGAAATGAACAAAAAACAGAACTGTATAATTGGGACTGGAGCGTGAGTCATTGTATTTATCTAATACAAGTGGGATAGATTTAAAATTATTCGTCATTTATCGTCAATTATCTTTGTTGAACGATAAAAAATTACAGCTTCCTCAATGTGGCAAAGTGACCTGTAAGCTGTACTTCTGCCTTGGATACAATACTTGGGAGGATATGAGAGGCAGCTTGATTGAACTGATTCAGAGAAAAATGCTCAGCTGATAAAATCAGCTACAAATAAGCTTAGGGAGCTGTGGGGAAGAGCATTAACGTCTCTATGAAATCACATTAGCTGCCAGTGCTATTGGTACCATTTATACAGCAGAGGAAATGAAAGAGAGCAGCAGCTGATGTTTGTTAAGTCAGATTTGCAGGCGACATGCTTCAGGTGAACCACATCTGAAAGTGCTCAGCACATTTTAGCACCTCATTTGTAAGTTAGACTGGATCTGTGCCTCGCTTCATCTGTTACATGCATTCAGCAGCTTGATTATATTCCCACCATGAATGAAAATCTGAATATAGGTCGGTCACATCTTAGAGCTTCACTGCTGGTATCACAACTTACTGAGAATGAAAACAAAGTGACAAATTTGAGAGAAAAAAATGATTCTTTCCTCAACTAGATGCCTTCTGTTTTTTTCCAAGGATGGAAATGAAACAGAGGTAAATATAAAATGATGTGCTCACGGGTCAATGGTGATCTTGATGGCAGTCATGTTCTTGTCCCTTTGTTTGTTGTCTGCCGCGTTGACTGTCAAGGAGAAAAACACCAAAGTTAAAAGAACAAAAGTATCAGAGAAACTTTTCATTTCCAGGGTTTTAAGCAGGAAATATTTCTAAAACTTTGTCCGTGTTAAGCACCATTTTTTTTAAATTTCATGCTGATAATTTATTAGTTTGTAAACAACTGTCCTTTATCATTTCAAAAGGATTTCTGCTTGTGTTCAGAATTTATTTTGGGATGATGTGTGATGGCCAAAGGTTTTGGCAGCGGCACAAAGCTTGATCTTCATGCTCTTTGCCACTTCAGGTTTATTTAGATGTTTTTTACACTTTTCTATGATACAATAAAGAACAATCACAAGGATTTCATTCAATCAAAAAACTTTTATTTGCAAATAAATAAAAATGTAGTTTTGGATTCTCTGACTCCACTGGAGCTACTTGAATCATTTACAGTTCAAACTAATCGTTATTCCTTATTTATTTTACACTGCACTGTAGTTTAGACCCTCCATTATCTTCTGCCAGCAATTTTAGCAGATTTTTCTAATAAGGCCACCCCCTGTTACACCAACAATCTTCAGATTGTCTGTCAACCACAAACAAAAGATTTGGATTGCAGAGGGAAGGAATGACATGCTCACAACCAAAGCTGTGTGCCTGAGATGATGATAATAAGGGTAACACTCCTCAGTGACATTATAGAGTAGGAAAAACCACAACAACAAGCCTTTAAGAGATTACTTGCATAGACTGACCGCAAACAACAATCATGGCTACACCACAAACTATGGTGTAACTAAGGTTTAATGTGACTGTCATCGTGATTTGGTGCTGTATCACAATAGATGTGTCAAGACACTTTATACTGTGAGGCAACAACCCTACAATACTACAAAAAAAAGGCCCAAAAATCAAATCCCATTGAGCAAGAACCTGGCGATAGTGGGAAGGAAAAACTCCCTTTTAGCAATAATAACTTCCCACGGACCACCAGAGGGAGTCCACATATGACCAGATAACAACTGTACTAGACCGTTATTTCAAGGTTGTAGTAATATTATTTTGGAGATTCAGGTCAATACAAAATAATATATAAATAGATGGAATCTGCAAATTTATGATCCGTTTATATTAAGACCTTCAATAATTAATTTTCTAGCCAACCAGTTTAGAACATCAGTCATTTCACTACTACACTAAACTGAAAAATAATAACTCACTGCAAACAATGAAGATGGATATCATATTTGGAAGAAATTAAAGATATAGTGGAGAACCAATTAAAGCAGAATTCTGAACCTCGTTTGGTTTTAGAAACCTGTCTTGCTGAGAGGTTCTACTTTAGAAATGTCTATTCTGGCTCTTTGCCTCCTATATAAATACATAGGCACAGCAGTAGCATCCAGGCAGTGGACCAGTGTCATTAATCAAACAGAAACACACAAGCTAAGAGGGTCAATCATGCAGGAAAATAATCAACAACAACGCACCCTGTGTTGAGTAGCATCATTTCAAAGCTCATTACACTGGTGCACTTTACACACAGCATTACTCTACATTCATCTGAGAAACTAATATCTAATAGGCAGCCTGGTTTATTAACCTTTATTAAGCCAGGAAATGCTAACTGAGCACATCTCCAAAAACAAATAAGGATGCAGCTCTAGCTGCCGTTTTGCATTTGTCATAAATGTCTGCATTCAGGCGCAAAAAAGCTGACAGAGGGAAAATACTGTCGATATGCAGTCCTAAATCTGTGCTGCTCAACGCACTGGCTCTGTGAATGATGCTAACATTATGATGATAATGGGCCTCATGTAGCAACAGTGTGTGAACACAATGCACATATTTTATCTGTAAGCCGCAAACAAATTCAGAACAACCACAGAGCATGTATGTGCACAAATGATGACTGTAAATACACATCTCTGAAAAGAGCACAAATTGAAAGTCACACGTTTACAAGGTTTCATAAACAATGTTAACAAACAACTTTTTTTAAATGTATATCACATGCAGACAGCGAGGATGCAGCCATCTACTAAAAGGCCACGAAACATTTTACATATGTTACATGATTTTTTGTTTGTTGAGTTATGTTTTTTGTGATCAAGGCAAGAATGTTTCTACACACACATTAGTGAATGAGGCCCAGTGACCTTTTATGTAAGCGTTTGGATTCACTCACCGAGGATTTCATCAAAGATTTTGTACAGTCCAGGAACGTAGGTGATTTCTCTCTGGTTCATTCCTATTTCTTCATCAAAAACCCACATTTGCTGCAAGTTCAAAATAAAAATAAAAACATTAAGCAGACATATTATTATAATATTAGCCTGTTAAAGCAAGCTTGAGGAATTAAGCATTTATTTGGGCAGCTGTGTGCCAAGCTTATATTCACTGGGAGTAGTCTCAGTAAGTAATGGCACATACAGAATTATAAGCTGAAATGGGGCTAAAACAAGTATTCAGTTATAGATTCAGTTACTTATTATTCTTTCACACAAAAATAAGATTGTGTAAACATTTCGGCTTGCTTACAAAAATACAATTAATAATGTGATGTTCTGTGAAACTGCGAGCCTTAAAAAAAAAAAAGAAGATTTCGCAATTTTTGGTCATGCTGCATAAGACTATGATTTAAACGTAGCAGAAAACGTAAGAAAAATTGTGCTGGTCAGTTATTTCTTGGTTGTAACAGTGCTTCTTGGCAATGACTCTTAAACAGTTGGAAAGTTTATTGTTGGAAAGCCTTTGTGGGTTGAGCAGCAGAGTTGTGGGTTGTGCCCATGAAAAACTTGCCAAACCTTCTCTAGCAAAGCCAAGCAGCATGTTCTGCTATTGACTCTTGTCTGGTGCTGTTTATTGGATGGGATGATTTTAAATCTGAAGAAACATAGTTTTAGGATATTTAACAATTTGCCCCAGTAGCACGTGAAACATACACAGCCACAACAGCCTGGCAGCTCCTCATCATGCTGGTCACATGCTGCTGTGGGATGGCATCCCATTCATTTAACATAAGTCAACCAATGTGGTTGTGTTGGTCGCATCACACCCAAATTTGAGGTCGGGACTGCAGGCAGGCAACGCTCACCCCGACAGAGCAAGGTTTATCATAGAGGACAGAGTTTGTTCCCACACTGAAGAGATGGGACTGCCACTGGTTTCTGAATCTCATCTCAATATCTCCCTGTATTGAGACTGCCAATGGTGACAAGCCTGACTGGCAGCACGTAGGGTACCAGAAGCTGGAAACAAGAGTCATTACCAGAATCAACTGTTTCACATTGGCAGAGAAGATCTGGCAAGTTTTTCACAAGTGCAGCCCACAAACCCAACTCTCCTGCTCATCCTACAAATGATCCAAGTCTGCAGTTAAACGCATGAGGCAGTTTTGTGTGGACCCACCTGGGTGATTGGCTCAACAGAGCCAATGTACGTGTCTGGACGGAGGAGAATGTGCTCTAGCTGGGTCTTCTTTTGGTACACTCGCTCCACAGATAACTTGGAGCTTGCCTTGTCTTTCTTGGTCCCTTCCATCTTTCCTGCGTCCCCTCTGCCATTGGCAGCCTCCTGTTTGGCAAAATTATTTTAATTGTGAGTTGTAGGAGATCCCCAGGATAAGCATGGAAATTAATTTCATTGTTAGAGGAAGATAGAAGTTCGAATCCACCATCTTTATTCTGAACTACATTGTTAAACATTTTAGTCTGAAAACTGTGAAAAATACCATCTTTAACAACTGCACAAAAGTCTTGAGCCACCCTTCATTTTTTTATGTTTAAAAGGCAGATGGGAAATGAATACAGCAAAATTACTGAAACATCTGCAAACATACATAAAACTTGATACAACCACCTTTATTCTAAAACACAGCCTTGAATATCTTTGGCATTTTTTAATTTCTTTAAGCAGTCTTCCGAAATTATTCTCCAGGCTTCTTAAAGGACTTTCCAAACCTCTTCTATGGCCTCTGTACACTCACTGTAGACAAATACGTACAGAAACGGAGAATTGCAGGGCCACAAATTAAGGCAGCTACTTCAACAATTTCCAACTATTACTTTCCAAAATATGAAAGAAAATTGCTTCCATTAAAGGTGGAAACAACAAATGTGTTTCACCACTTGAGGCAAAACGCACAGCTGAATAGAAGCAGGCTATGAAGTAACAGATAGCTACTATCAGTGTAAACAAACGACTTCACCTAGCATCACTGAAGCATGCGCTAGTTTCACTGCATACAGCAGGAAGAGCACAGCAGCTGGAAATTACTGAGGCAGTTACAAAACTTAACAAAATCAAGTGACAATGTTGTGAAAGTGACAAGTTTAAGTTACTTTAGTTACTGTTATTTAGAGTTGTTTTAGACCCTACCCAGACTACCTCTGTGCTTACATCTGAATTATGCTGTGTCACTGTTATTACACTATAAAGCTGCTGGAACCTTCGTTTAATAGAGTCACATTTCAAAGTGGGAAGGAATGAGGATGGAAACAGGCCTGCATTTACTTCCTGAATAAAAACATTCAGTATTTTTGTTCCATACTGTCAGAAATATCATTAATTGCAAATTTTGTTAAAATACGGTGATATATTTTTGAGGCTATATTGCCCACTCCTACTTTCATTACCCTTCCATTGAAGCTGTTTCTGATGAGGCTTCAGCAAACAGCAGCTGAAGGGCCACATGCAGCCCTCAGGTCCCGTGTCAGCTCTTTCCTGGATTTTTCCCTATTTCTTAAGGACTTAACTTTTGAATAATTTTCATCTACTGTAGACTGTTTTTATGCCTGCCATTTCTTTTGTCCTCCACTTGTCCAGTTTTCTCAAAATTTTACAGTCACCCTACACAACATGCAGAAATACAAGCTTTCAGAGTTCTTTGGGAATCACCTTGTTGGTGAAAAACTTATAAAACTACTTTTCCAGGTCATGTGTATTTGTAACATGCTGCTGGTAAAGTGTCTAAAGATACAATTTAAAATTGGCTCTTTGCAAAGTTGTCTATTACACAGAGACAACACAAATGGCTAGAGAGTATTGGTGAATTAATGTAAAAAATAATTTTTATCTGCACTTCAAAAAGCAAATATGTCTATGTGTTTTGGTCATGAAGTAATTATATAGCTTGCAATAATGTCTTTATTCAATATGAACATTTACGCTGTCAGAAAAAAATTAATTTTTCTTCAGCAAATTGTTAATCAACTTGTGCAGGCTTAAAAACAGACCTCTGATCACATTCATGAGTGCTAAGATTCAAGTTAAGCCTATTAGTTAAATATACTGTAACACTCATAGTAGGTCTAATGGTGCTGAAAGTAAACACATTATAGTATGTGACACAGTCCGGTACTTGAAAGCAATTACAATCAATGCAGTGCTTGAAGCAGCTAATTATTTGTATGCAGGCACGTAACTGTTTTGTTACAATGACTTTGTTAAAGTCAAGTCAACTCAAAGTGAACTTAATTATCATTCAGACTTTACAACGTGAGTGCATAGCTGAACGAGACTGCGTTTCTCCAAGCTCCAATGTGCAGAGATATACTATACATAGTATAGTATATAACAATGTAAACATGAAAAGAAATAATAATAAAATAAAAATAATAATAATAATAAATAAAATATACATAGAAAATGTGTTAAGTGTTGAGTGCTTAATTGTCAGAAACAATGAGTCTATTGCACAAGAATTATTAGCAGGGTGAACAACTGCCTTTTTAAAGTGCCCTTAAAATCTGTTACAATCTACTTACTGCATTGTAGTACACATACAGCAGAAGTCAAATATTTAAAACCACGCAACAAAGTTTAATGCAACTCCACACCAGACAGTTGGTGTGAATGGGTCAGACTGAGGATGCCTTTGGTGTGTGTGAGCGCTCTGAATCACCATACTACTCGTGTGTAGTGTTATGCCTGCTCGGAGTTGGGATTCCTGTTTATTTCCAACACATCTCCTAAAGCACATTTCAAGACTTCTATTAGTTGCACATGTAGCAGTAGCGTATGTTGTAATTGTAATAAAACCAGTCAACATTCAAATAAACCAGTCTGAGCGACACGCTTTTCTCTCAACTTTCTGTTGAAGATACAAACAACGAACGATCAGGGCAGAAGAAACGCGTTGCGTTTAACGTCCAGGCCCTTAACGTCTCAAAAGCTCCGAACCAAGTCCACTGTCCTTGTGGCCGGGTCAGAATTTAAATGGAGACTGCAGCTGGCTCATCCTTAACAATCGTATGAAGGGTCAGCAGAATAAATACTACGGACATGCGAGGAGATTTAAATGCCATCTAAGGCTAACAGTGCAGTAGCTCGCTGTGCTTGGGTTAAAACAGCATTTAAAAACATTACAACAGCACTCTTCTTTTTAAAACCCAAGTTCATTATTCGTGTGCCAAACAAACTTACCATCCAAGCCAAAGCCCCGCTTCCTGCAGCGCCGTTGGACATCTTCCTTTGTGATTACTATTTTTTCTCAGTCTAGCTTGAAAAATGTCTTCAGTTCCAGTCCAATAAAAAGTCCGTCAACATAACAAATGTCTCACTTGCAAAAAGACACCCAAACCGGTTTGTATCCCATGTCTTTCTTTGTTCGTTTAAAAGATAATTCCTAAGAATGTAACAAAACAGGCAGAGGATGGGAGCGTATCGCAGCTATTGTTAAAATCGACGAGCGCTGGCACAGTAGGCCTAAACTTCCAACAAAGATGCTAACCGGCGACAGGCTAATAAATAAATACTGTACAAAAGTCACGCATTAAATAGGTTTACAATTTCATGTCAAAATGAAACAGAATAAAAGAGCCGCTTAAATGAAACGCTCTGAAAATGGATAGAATTAAATACTTTCCATTAACACATAAACCCAATATTAGCTAACCGCAGCTAACGCTGTCCGGCTCCGCCATCTGCAAGATACACGGCGAATCGTCTCGCAGATAGGCCGACCAATCAGGTATAAGCTTTTCAAACGCACCGATACTTCAACCAATAGGACAGGTCAACTTGTAGTAAAGCTTCCTCTTTTTTCAACGCAAGATGGCGGCAAAAATCCAGTCGAGCCCCTTCGCAGCGGCCAGTGTTACGGACGCGCTGTTTTACATTTACTCTAGGATTACCACACGCCTCCAACATGTTTTCTTACACTTAACCCTTACCGTCACACCAACACAATTTTATTTACAGTTTGACAACAGTATTGCAGGTAAACATAACCCATTTTTAATTTTAGGCTTTAAAAAAGGAAAAAAACAACAGTTTATTAGTACCGGCAGACCTGTAACAACCTTAATTCACCAGAACATCAACCCTCTTTCGTTTTGTGGAATGTCTCCACGCACTATAAATTACAAACACATTCAAAGTGGAGGAAAACATTACAAAACTATATGGCTTTATGGTTAAAACTGTACATGTCGTATATGTTAACTGGCCCTCTGTCAGAGTAAAAGATAAAAAAGAAAGTGACAGCAATGAAAATCATATCTTGATTAATCCATCATCAGGCCATGCATGTTCAATCATCCTGAGGACTTGCATATTGCACTGAAACTACGACCCAAACAGTTAGCTCTGAACATCAGATAGAAGCAGTTGTTAAGCATCTTGAAGATGAAAGATGATTTCAAATGAAGATTTCTCTGTCTCCTTCAAGCTCTGTCTGAAGAGCTGAGAGTGCTGCCATGCCGTTTCCCCCATTCCCCCGCTGAGTTCCGCTGAAACGATGAGCTCCGAGGAGCCTGACAGACCGGGAAAGGACTGCATGCGGCCATCTAAGAGTTAAAAGTAAAAGAGGGAATCATCAGGTGGGTTCACGGCAACATAAAATAGGATGTTAAGTGTTTCACGGAGAGATACCGATACCTCCGGAGAAGTGTGTAGTAAACTGGCCTGACTGCAAGTGCAAGCAGGCTTTCCCGGAGTGGAAGATCTGGCTACTGGCCATGATAGAGACAGACTTAATCGTCAGTCCTGCTGGAGCAAAGTCAAACTTCCAGCTGATTCTTCCTGCAGAAGAGCCTTCTGCTCGAGCCAAGTACACCTAAAGAAAGAAATACAATCAGGTCCATTCTGTGTACATACAGATGCTCTACATTCCCTTCCTACTTTGCATCAACGTATGGCTTTAAGAAAGGCTGAGAAGGATTAAAGTATAGATCACGGTTTAAAAAGGTTTAAAAGTTCCTCTTATCCACACAGATCTGGAAAATGAGTCAAACTTTGGTTTATTTTTTGTTATTACAAATTTATAATCAAAGACACTTAAATTATTGCAAAGAAAAAAAAACATACCATTTGCCAATCATTTTCAACCTTCCTGAAAATGGACTCCTTCTCCCACACACACTGATACCAGTTCTGGATCGTTTCAGAGCCGTTGGACACTCGGCAGTACTGGTTTTTGGAGGAATTGTAGCGCACGTGGAGTTTCCTGTCTGCCTTCTCTTTCTCAGTTGGAGTAAACACAAAACCTCCAGGCTGAAAAGAAAAAAACTCTTTTCAATAACATCTATATCCAGATATTAACCAGATTAATATTAAATCATCCAGATAGAGTTATGATACACAGAACAAACTATATAAAAAAAATCTGAAAACACAAGAACACAAAAAAAAATTTTCCCAAACAAACATCCACAACAACTGACTGCAAAGTGCATCACAACAATATTTGTTACAAAAAAGAAACAAAATAGCCAAGCAGGCCTGTTTTCACTGCACTGTTGTCAGTTTCTATTATTGTTATTCACTTTTAATAGTATTACATAAAGTAGTGACACTGGAAAGTAAAACCTGTGGGAGAAACAGAAGCTTGCATGATACCAGCCCACAAGCAGAAGCAACAGGACATTTTGCCCTACTGATACTGCGTACCACCCGGCATCCATGCAGACTTACACCTGTGCATTTTTACCTGTGTGGAGTCTTTTTCATCACTGTCTCTGGTTTCCCCACGAGCTACTCTCCAGGCCAGAGAGCCGGAGCTGCGCCCGCCTAGCTCTCCTGCTTTTGGTTTCTTCGGCGAGATGAACTCCACCAACTCAACAAGCAGCCGCTCTGTCAGTTCCTTCTTTCTCTGTGGACTCAGGAACTGCTGCCTCTTTTCAGGGTGAAGAACAGAAGGAGTGCGGTTTAAACGGGAGCCACAGCGATTAGCCTGGCGTGCAGCGATAAATGGTTCGTCTTACTGCCGCTGTGACGTTATTAATGGTGTGCAGCAGCCAGGCCTCCTGGACCCTGGTTCGTCTGGACAAAACCTCCGGATGATTGCAGGAGTACCTCCACGTTACATCAACCACCTGCAGCACAAACCCACACATTCAACTTTACAATGTCTGATAACTGTCTTAGCCTTCTCCCTCATGTGGTGAGGGCTTATCACAAAAAACCCCAAAACAAACAAAGAAACATTTTTACACTATTAAAAACCTGAAGATCAAAGTATAATCCCATATATACACTGAAGTAACTACACTGACTTTGGAGATTTATCTAAACACCAGTAAACCCAGAAATTTCAAATACAGCTAAAAGAACATTTCAAACCTACACTGATAAGAAATTAAAATGTCTGCATAATGGAAGAAGTATGCTGTTCTGACCTCATACTGAGGTGTTAAGGATAAATAATTGAAAGGAGAAACATTAGAAAAACTTAGATACACAGAGGAGTTTTCCACTACTTATACCGCTGACTTTGCCAGAAAACACAAAAAATAAAAGACTTTACTGACACCAGTGTTGAGTTTAACAGCCGACAGTACAAGTGATAACAGTAGCAGCGTGTTCTCGTACCTGGTCCTTGGAGAAAGCCAGAACGTAGGCAAGTTTTTTACCCCAGCCGACCTCGTACAGCAGCGGCTTATCGCAGACGTTTTCACACGGGTCACAGTGCAGCCAGCGGCGCTGAGAGACCGAGTAAATCTCTGTCCACACATGGTCTGAAACACAGGAGCATTATTTCATTCAGCTTTTTATACATGCAGGACTTTGAGGAAATTTGGTGACATTTTCCATCAAGCACGTATGAGGCAGTCCTGCCAACATGTACACTGAGCAGCCAAATGCATCTTTTGGGTTAATTAAAGTACAAATAATACAAACTCAAACGGGATCTTCTGCAGTGAGGTTGAGAAAAGTGAGTATATGGACCAGAAGAAGTGATGTAGGGGCTTGATTGGCCAATCATGTTCATACCTGTGCTGTCCCAGATGTACCTGGCCTCAAGGCCCATGGCCCTGCAGCACAGGGTGAAACAGTTGGCCCATTCCCCACAGCGCCCCCTCCTGGTTTCCAACAGCTTCTCAGGATTGTTATACCTGGTGTTCACAACAAGGACAGACTAGGTGTAAGTTTCTCATTCGTTTCAGACAGCATATAAACCTCTGCACAGTAACTCTAATGGTGAAACCAGTGAACAGTAGAGAATGTTGAGTGACTTGTGGTCCAGAATATGTTTTGCTTTACTCAATGCTTTAATGCTTTTAGAAACTTTAGCATTTATGTGTTTTATATGCAATTTCTAGCTGCATATAATAATTTGTAATATATCAGACACAGCAGACAAACCTGCCTTACTTGCTCTGCAACAAAATCCAAACATATACACCCACACCCACCCACACACCCACACACACACACACACACACCTGGGGAATCTGGTGGAAACCTGGCAGCTCTGACAATAGTGGTTTTCCACTCGCTGCGCTCCCCAGCGGAGGTCATCGGCGCTGGGACTGAGGGAGGGGCCGTGCTGGGTTGAACCTCCACAGCTTCTGCAGGGCAAGCAGTCCACCCAGGTGAAGAAGTCATTTTTGAACCACCTGAGCAATTCCAGCACCAAGAAGTCTTCTACTCCAAGTTTACATTCTACAAACAGGACAGCAAGTCAGAAACTTCAGCCTATAACTGTACACACACACACACACACACACACACTTATAAAATGATCTTACCTGGGTCAGACTCATTAGCCTGTTTCAGCTTCTGCTGAGAAGCCAAGTGCAGCTCCTGGTGAGGGATGGCATTTCTTGCCTTCTGCTGCAGCTCAGGGTTTTCATACACCAGCACATGCTGGAAGTTTGTCTGAAGAGTCACAAAGAAGCTCATGCTGGTCTCCTGACAGAGAGGCAAACAAACAGAATTCAAATTATGTCATTCAAGGAAGTAAATGTTTAGAAACACAGGAAGCTGGAGTAAATGAAGTAAATGCTATTTTAGAAGTAGAGGAGGTTGTACAAACATTTACTTCATTGTCAAGTTTAAGTCTTTTCACTCTTCAAACTATTTAACTTCATGCACTTCTAAAACAATCTTATTAATAATGTTTTCATTGATATCTCCAACGAGGCAGAAACGTTGCGCAGAGTTAGCATGACCCACAATAGTGTGGGTTTCTTTACCTACTTCTCTACCATTTGAATTATCAGTGAGAATGTCCTTACCAGGGACGGTGGCTGCTGTGATGGTAATTCTACAGGCAGGTCGGAGACAGCGGCAGAGCTCCCTGCAGCTGAAGCTGAGGTCGCAGCAGGCTGAGAAACTGGTTGAACAGGACATTCCCCACGTAGCCTCTGATCCCTCTCTGTGGCAATAGATTCCCTGACGAGCTTCAGCTGTTCCACTGATGCTGACTTGGGGAAGACTAAGTGAGTCTCAGCCTAGAAAGGTAGAGAGGTAGTTTACTCACAATTAAGCAAATGAGCTGTTCAAAATGTTTCTAGGCAAAAAGATTAAATCTGTAGTATAAGCCATCTGATACAGTACTATCTTAAAAATTACCTCCTCAAATCCCATCTCAAAGAGACATTCCACAGCACCTTTGACAGGCAACAGCTTTGTGGAGAAAGTGGGATTCCCAATGCGTATTGATCTGTATTTCTCCTCATTGGGATTCCTGTTAGAGATGACATAATAGTAACCATCTGAGGAATACTGATATTAGCTAATGACAGATTTGTCAGTGTTGTCATTTAACTTGATCAGTATTCGCCAGCTGACATAATGTACTTTGATTCCACTCTTTTTGTATCATCACAGGTAAGCATACAGAGTATAAGGATCCTTTCATCACAAATTACAAAAGGCCTTCTGCTCTCCTGGCTCTGGTTTGCCTAAAAATTTCATGGTCCAAAGTTTGGACATACAGTAGATGACTGCTGCAACATGTCATAATTCAATAGTTTTCCAGATATATTTGAAAACAATCCATTTCCAGCTTATTATTTCACACACTAAGACAATGCTTAAACATGAATATCTCACAAACTATTAAAAGATAAAAGCATCACATTTTCACTGGCCTATTTTAACACAAAAGTGAATCAGAACATGTACTTTGGGACAGCTAGTACTGGTTGGTTAAAGAGTTTTTGTGCACACACGGAAAGAAAAAAAAAGACCTTCACATTGCAAAAGATAACTAGTCACAGTTTCTGAATGATATATATTTATACTTCACAGCAATACAACTGAGCAAATATGACTGGTGGTAAAACAAAAACAAAATTTATCAGCAGATAGTCTAATCCGAAAAGAACAAAATTCCAGAGTTTCCTGATGGTACTCTAATCATAACTGAGAAATACAAATGCATATATCATTCAATAAATAATGTAAAATAAACATTTAATTCTAGTAAATGAGTCTAACACTGAGTGTGCTCTCGGTGCTGCTGTTTATTTATAAGGTGATTAAAGTTCTGAAACTTTAAATTTAAACATTAAGACTTCCTGTCCCAAAGCCTGATAAAAGAGACGTGGAATTTGCTTTAGTTTATTGGGAGATAAAAGTGAAATGAATCTAAATGATTGAAAAGGTCTCCTTGGTATGTGTTCTGTGTTCTAGTAGCTGCAGTTCCAGACTAAAGAGCAAAATGGGATCAAGTATAAATAACTTAAATAAATCACCAAATCTATTGGACTTGTTTTGCTGTTTAAGAGTATGAGAGTAACGTTTAGCTATAAAAACAAAGATCAAACACAGGCTTCGTCTATCTGCAAATTTGATTTGAAGGCAGCAGTGTACAGTAGGTGTCCTATTTCAAGGTTATATATGAAGACAGATAAAATGATCGTAAAATTGTTTTCCGCCAACAGAAAAATACAGGAATAAAGTTGTGTCACAGAATCTATATTTGTGTTTCGTCGATGAGCGTCAGCAATAAAGACTTCTGACCTACTGAAAACTCACCATCCCGCTCTGCCCCCGGTAGATGCTTACGCTATTTTCTAGAGAACTGGTCCGTGAGTAGCAGGTGATTTCATGCCTGTTGATCTCTAATCTAAGCACAAGTTACCATAGCGACTTAAGTGACACATCGTTGTACCCATTTCAGCTGTTATGCTAGGATTTTCGAGTAGTTGGCGCGTGACATAAGCAAAAGGACATTATTTTTCTCAAAAACACAACATATCGAGGCTCGAGTACGGCAAGGTAAGCTTTCCTGGCGGTTTGATGATTACTTAATGGTAGGGATTGCTTGTTTATGTTGCTCGATATGTTAAAAATATATCTATACGACCACAGCATATCACGGCAGATTACTGCGTCCACAACCTTACCTTAAAATATTGTCTGCGTATGTAAGTAACAACTTTGTGACATCTAAAAAGACTTCGTTTGGATTCTCGCACAGTGTTGTGACTGCTGGTGAAACAGCCATGTTGATATTTATTGTAAAAACTGGAAAAGTCCTTTTAGTTTTCAAATAGCTAACGTTCAGCAGCTGTTTGGGGGGTCCTGGATGAAGCTGCCTCATCAACGCCTGAATAAATCCTCGACTCTTCTGAAAGACTTTGAATAACTGTTTCTTTTGTTTTTACCGCATTTATGTTTAATTAAGCATTTTTATATATTTTCTTCTTGTGGTATTGAGTTGTTTCATTTTTGTTTAATATTTAAATGGATCTGGCGTTCACTAATGCTACCTAAATATAGCTGGAGACAAATACAAGGAAGGCATGGGCACGTACATCGCCGGTAACTGTCTCTGGTGTGTGTTCTGTGCTGGAAGTCACAAGTTTACATTTATATGACATTTCTCTTTTGCCTTCTGATATTTACAGGGAAAATCAACAAAGCCTCGAGCTGTCAAAGCTGATATAGATTTCAGCATGTCTGCCTTTTCACTGTTTTGTTGGAAGAGACTACGGCTGAGACCACAGAACTTAAGGACTTTACTTCACAGGAATGTCGGTGTTTGTCCTAATCAAGACTCCAGGCACCACAGCTCTGCACGGCAACAAAGAAGGAGGGTTGTTATCACAGGTATAGGGTTAGTGTGTCCTCTGGGCACAGGCACTGCTCTGCCCTGGGACAGCTTGATCAAAGGTCGGAGTGGCATAGTTTCTCTGGACTCAGAAGAGTACAGGACTCTCCCCTGTAAAGTGGCAGCTCTGGTACCCAGAGGAAATGAAGAGGGTCAGTTTAAGCAGGAAACATTCGTTTCTCATAGGGAAAGGAGTAGTATGTCACCAGCAACTGTAATGGCCCTTGCAGCTGCTCAGCTAGCTCTGGAGGACTCAGGGTGGAGTCCCAAAAGCCCAGAGGAGCAGATCAGCACAGGGGTGGCTGTTGGCATGGGCATGGTGTCACTGGAAGAGATCGCTCGTACCTCGTCCCTCTTCCAAGAAAAGGGCTACAACAAAGTGAGTCCGTTCTTTGTGCCACGGATTCTTGTCAACATGGCTGCTGGACACATAAGCATCAAACACAAGCTAAAGGGTCCCAATCATGCCGTGTCTACAGCTTGCACCACAGGTGCACATGCTATAGGGGATGCAGCCAGGTTCATTGCCCATGGGGATGCAGATGTTATGGTTTCTGGTGGTACTGAATCCTGTGTGGGGCCTCTTTCATTAGCTGGCTTTGCAAGGGCCCGTGCTCTCGCCACCAAATGGAATGACAATCCTACACTGGCATCAAGGCCCTTTCATCCAGAAAGAGAAGGCTTTGTGATGGGAGAGGGAGCAGCTGTGCTCCTGCTGGAGGACCTGGACCACGCAGTGAGGAGAGGAGCCCGGATCTACGCAGAGGTCCTGGGTTATGGGCTCTCAGGGGATGCCACACACATAACTGCGCCTACCGTGGATGGTGATGGGGCATTCAGGTGACTCAGGGACTGGATGATACTGTTTTTCTGTTTTTGCTTATATTAATAATATGTGAAGGAAATAACAAAAATTCCATATATATTAAAAATATTGATTTGTCAAATTTGACTTCAATAGTGCAAAGCACATTGCCTGTTTTTTTATGTCTTCAGGAAAAGATGACTATAGTTTTTTTCAGACTGCTGACATTTTATTTCATCCATTTGGTGGCAGTATCTTAAAGGACAGGTGGAAGGAGTGAGAAGGGTACTGCTTGATCACAGTGGATTTTACTGGTCTAATTAATTAGTTATATAGGAAAAGTTTGATTTGCACTTGGTAGTAAGGGTGTTTTACCAGGCTGAACTGTTGAAGACGAGTAAGTATTTAATTATTATCCTGTGAACTAATAGTGAATTGTCATTGGTGACTTTACAAAGAAAAAGCAAGCCTGGGTTTGTCTCTCTGTCCCATGGTATTTGAATGATTGCAGTTTTCCCATATTCCCATAGCTCAGCTTCTTTCTCTTAGTGATAATTGTTTATTGCCTGGAAGTATTCAGACAAAGCAGTCAGGCAACTCAGACCTGTACACTGGCGTACGTCCTTGTAGTGTTCCTTATTGGTCTAAACAATAAAGCGTGGATATAGCCACCCACACATTTTGAGAATTGAACATTAGTATTTTGGCCTATGCAGTGTTTTCTTGTTTTTGTTTGCTTTTTGAAGCCAGAATATACTTTATATGGAAAAAATGGTTTAGTGCCCAGTTATTAGCAAACACTGGCAAGCTTGGTTAGCAAACTGAATTCATAAACCGTATGTGCAAATCAGCAAAGCCTCCAAAAAGAACCAAACCCCTTTACATCAATCTAGTTTGTGTTTTTGTTTTGAGAATATTGTTTGTTTCCTTTAAAGAGGACTCTGTGACAAACCCCCTCAACAAAATGATTTCATATCTGATGTGACTTGCCATTCGTTGCATGACTCCTTTAGTCTTTGTTTTAATGGTGTTATTATCTCAGTAATAAAGATTTGGTAGCAAATACACCACAAGTAAGACACAAGTTGGTTGTAACTTTCAGGATCCTTAAACTTCCTTTGTCTTACCATCTCTGCAGGTGCATGTCTGCAGCCTTAAAAGATGCAGGCGTCTCTCCAGCTGATGTCACATATATAAATGCTCATGCCACATCTACACCTTTGGGTGACGCAGCAGAAAATGCAGCCATCAAGAGACTCTTCCAGCAAAGTGCTAATGTCCTGGCTGTATCCTCTACCAAGGGGGCCACAGGACATCTGCTTGGGGCCGCTGGGGCTCTGGAGGCAGCGTTCACTGCGCTGGCCTGCTACCACAGCGTCCTGCCCCCGACCCTCAACCTGGACCGCACAGAGCCAGAGTTTGACCTGAATTATGTGCCCTGCACAGCGCAACAATGGCAGGCTCAGGGCCGACGGGTTGCCCTCACAAATTCATTTGGATTTGGTGGCACCAATGCCTCACTGTGTCTCAGCAGCATCTGATGGCGCTGGGAGCGACCGTGGACATTCTCTCAATGATCGGGTCACATCCAGGCATGAAGTACTGAGTAACAGAATCCGTCAGTGTTGCTGCTGGTTGTTCTTATCAAATGGTTTGAATGTCATTTATTACACACAAGTCTGGAATCATCTATTCTGGATTTTATGGACAGAATTTAAAAAAGGCAAAAATTCGTTCAGTCCTTGTGTTTTTTCTTGCTCTGATATTCAAATTGTATGGTATTTTTAGTATATTAGGATGTTTTTCTGTATCTGTATTAGGTACATCTGTATAATCTTATGAAATCCGATATAACTCAGCACTGAATTTGAGTTCATTTCCATTTTTTGTTAATGTTGCCAGGAGATGACTATTGTATTTATTATTGAAGTTACAGGAGATTATAATGGTGTGCTGGACTGCATTACCATTAAAATGTTAGGAGCCTCCATCTCACCCTTGTAGTCTGAGTTACTAGAGCACCTATCAGAGCATCTGCCTTTCCATCAGCATTTCTTCATCTTCTCCTGTTGCACTCGGGGCAGACTGGACCCCACATCAGCTTGGTGCCCCGTCCTGTTGTACAAAGTGGTGTGAAACTAAAGTCTGTTCCATAAAAATTAACAAATTCAATGTAATCATATTTACAGACATATTTACATTTACAGAAGTTGTTTATTTGCATTCTGTTAACAGGAAAAATTCATTTTCGAAGCTTGTCACAATTTATTCAATTCTTTTTTTCTCACATCTAGAGCTGTGTGAGGTCAAAGGTGAGAGCTGTGTGAGGTCAAAAGGTGCTTGCACTGGCTGGAAAAGCAACACACCTCAGGGATGATGAGAGGAGGAGGCGTTGCAGCAAAGACTAACCAAGTCATTATATCAGACGCCCAAAAGATTCAGTTTAATCCAGATAAAAGACAAGTTGCCAAACTTTGTTCAAACAGTTTTTGTGCCACAGAAAGAATCTAACACAAAGCAAACTAGTCAGTGAGTCTGAGGAACTTTTCAACTTAATGTTTTCAGGCAAAAATAAAATATTTTTAAAGCTTATTAAAGTTTGGTTGAGAGCTCTACATTCCACCTCAGAACCTGACAGACAATGTGTTCACAGCTGCGTTTACCGCTGCATGTCGCCGTCTCAAATTAGGATAGAGTGTTATTGTGATGCAGATAGCTTGATCTATGTGTGAAGTAGAGTTGGGAAGACGTGTCTCGGGTCCTAACAAAGGAGTCGGATCAGGATGACAGTGTAGCTGAATTTGTAGCAGCAGGAGCAAAGAGCTATGGCTACATGGTCAAAAAGTGATACCTCGTGTGTCTGACAGTGAATTTTGAGAGCATAAAAGAGCTTGTGGAGGGCTCACAGTTGAAACTCCTCAGCATAATATTGCTAATGATAAAAAAAAAGTGTTTCCAAGAATTCATCCTTCCAGAAGAGGTTAAGTGTTGTGTGTGACAGGAGGCTCTACCTTTGACCCTCAACTTCAGGTGTCATTTTCGTGTCAAATCATAGAGCTGAGTAGCAGTGGAAAGATATATTTTGTAAAAACTGTTTTGGAAAATTGTGAATAAAGTTGCTGAAAACATTTTATGGATTTACACATCATTTTAACCTTTGCATGTTGATCTGCAAAAGTGAGATAAATTACAGATGAATATTCGATTTCTGGACTAGTCACAGGTGCAGTTTGCAAATGATGAAAGCTGCTTTTAAAAAAATGTAGAAAATCTCTCCAACAAATGCTGCTCAAATCCAGCTAAAAATAATTTGGGCTGAGAAATCAGGGATATATTGGATAAGGAAAAAATGAAGTGTTGGACTTTGCCAGGACTGCCCTTTGTTATTAATTCTGTTCATAATTTTTATGGACAGAATAGGCGTAGCCATGTGCGGAAAGCCTTCTGACTCGGTGGCCTCAGGATCTCGTCTCTGCTCTTTGCAGATTAGGTGGTGCTGTTGGCTTCATCAGGTGGTGGCCTCCAGCTTGCAATGAAATGGTTCGCAGCAGAGTGTGAAGCGCCTGGCATGAGAATCAGCACCTCTAAATCTGAGGCCATGGTCCTCAGCCAGAAAATGGCGGATTGCCCACTCCGGCTCAGGGACGAGTTGCTGCCCCACGTGGAGGAGATCGAGTATCTCGGGATCTTGTTCACGAGTGACGGGAGAAGGGAGCAGGAGATTGACAGATGGATTGGTGGTGCGTCTGCAGTGATGGGGACGCTGCACTGGTCTGCTGTGGTGAAGAGAGAGCTGAGCGTCAAAGCAAAGCTATAGATTTACCGGATGATCTACATCCCTACCCTCACATATGGTCATGAGCTTTGGGTAGTGGCCGAAGGAATGAGATAGCAAATACAAGCAGCAGAAATGAGCTTCCTCTGAAGGGTGGCTGGCCTCTCCCTTAGAGATAGGACGAGGAGTGCAGCCATTCGGGAGGGGCTCAGAGTAGAGCCGCTGCTCCTTCACATCGAAAGGAGCCAGTTGAGGTGGTTCGGGCATCTGATCAGGATGACTCCTGGGCGTCTCTTGGGTGAGGTGTTCTGGACATGTCCTTCCAGGAGGCGGCCCCGGCGCAAACCCAGGACACACTGGAGAGATTATATCTCTAGGCTGGCCTGGGAACGCCTTGGGGTCCCTCTGGGTGAGCTGGTGGAGGTGGATGGAGAGAGGGAGGTCTGGGCTTATCTGCTTAGGCTGCTGCCCCCGCGACCCAACCCTGGAAAAGCGGAGGAAAATGGATGGATGGATGGATGGATGGATGGATGGATGGATGGATGGATGGATGGATCTCTATAATTTTAACTGGTAGGATGCCCTATTAAAGAGCCAGGGCTATTTCAATTTCCATTTTGTGATGTGTTCATTTAAACCCCAGATGTGGAACTTTGTATTATCACTACTACTACATTTTACATACAAATTTTATTCAATGATTTAATATAATCAAACGAGTGTAATAGTAGTGGAAAATTAACATTTCGACTCATGTAACCTCTGTGTACCATCAGTGTAGTGTGTGATTGTAATCTTCTAGTGTGTGAGCGAAGATGGCAAACAACTAACTGTAAGCTGTGTTCGAGGTCATGAGGGACTTCCTGTCTTTTCAGTCAGGCAGGTGCCTGAGAGAAGAAAACTCCGCTCAGCTGATCAGGCAAAACCTTTATCCACGTGAGTATAAAGCAGCTGCTATTTTTCTTTTCTGTGTTGGTGAGAAGATTGTTCTTGCTGTATTGTTCCCTTGCTGCAGTTTTCCTCCAATAAATCTCAGAAAATACGTTTTGTCTCAACATGCCGTTTATTTTCCCACGACTGTTAACATTTTAGAAGCACTGACAGACTGAAGGGGTTTTTAACTTCTGAAATGTTAAGATAACAATGTTTTATTAGATTAATTTATTTTCAGCCTTCTCCCCTGCCGTTTCCATCAGTAGTTGTGTCCCTGTTCTGCCCCTCCATATCAGCAGAGTGTCATCAGGCCAGAAACTGTGAATTCATAAGCTGTAGTGATGATGACTTTAACTCATAGTGTTTTCTCTATTTCTTTAACATCCATGCTCTCCCAATTAGGGGACATCCAAGCTGAATTATAATCACTATGGCAACAGTCAGCATGCATTCCTTTTGATACCACCCTAACAGGGAGCACAGCTCATCACCAGTTTCTAAAATTAGAGCTCCTCTCTCACTCTGTTGCACATGCTGGATGTCCACCATGCCTCGACCATGACCATTAGTTCCAGCTTTCTGATTAACTGCACATTGATAGTTGGGTGATGAGATCTTGAGGTGGGGGGAGTGGTGGGTGGCTCTGGATTGGCAGACTGGTTCCCATATTCAAGAAGGGGTATCAGAGGGTGTGCTCCAACTATCAGAGTTTGTCTGTTTGTTGTACCTCAGATTCAGGAGGAGCAATGTGGTTTTCATCGTGGTGGTGGAACACTAGACCAGTGTGTCATCCTCTCAGGGATTTTTGAATTTGTTCAGGAGTTTGCCCATGCAGTCTGCATGTGATTTTGGACTTGGAGAAAGCATTTGGGGTGTCTGGCCTGCTGCTATGAGCCATTCAATTCCATTCAATCCATATACTGCAGTGAAAGCTTGGTCCACATTGCTGAGATGAACCCGGACTGATTTCCTGTGGGTATTGGACTCTGCCAGGCCTGCCCTTTGTCACTGATTCTGTTTAGAATGTTATGGACAGAATTTCTAACTTTTCTGCTTTTGATTATTCTAGCATCCTCTGCCAATTTTACCAAATCAATAAATGTTAAATTCAATCAATCTACCTCCATCTATCCATCCAACTATCCATTTTCATCTGCTTATCCAGGGCTGGGACACGGGGCAGCAGCCGACACAGAGAAAGCCATACCTCCCTCCTCCAGCTCACCTGGAGGAACACTGAGATGTTCCCAGGCCAGGCAAGAGATCTAATCTGTCCAGCGTGCCTGTGTTTACTCTGGGGCCTCCTCCCAATAGGACATGCTGGGAACACCTTGCATTGTTGTCACGTGCCCAAACCTCAAGAAAAAGAAAGAACTTATTAAACCCCATGTGATTTGAAAGATGACTCAAATAGCTGAAATCAGGGCTTCATACATTTAAAATAATGTGCTGAATGGATTTAGTGAGTTTTGCTGTAGAGACAATTATTGTTCTAACTTAAAAACAGAAGTGTCATCAAAGTTGGATCAGCCTGTAGTGAGTTTTTCCACTTTAATGTTACTCCAAATCCAGACCTCCATTGGTTAATAAATTTGATTTCCATTGATGATCTTTGTGTGATTTTGTTGTCAGTACATTCAACTGAACAAATTATTCAATGTAAAATTTCATTCATTCAGATCTAGGAGGTGTTATTTGAGTGTTCCCTTTATTTTTTTGAGCAGTGTACAAAAAAAGCTGAAGCTTTTGGATTAGTACTCCTACTTTTTGTTTTCTTTTTTACAGTACAATATCAGGACCTTTCTTAACTACTGTAACTACTGTAGATTTCACTAAAAGACCAAAGAAATAAAAAAATAAATAAAAAAGTGAGAGATGGCTGATGGCTCGGCTGGAGGCCCACAGCGATGACAGAGCCCTTAGGTGGCCAGGATGGAGGCCAATGACAGGCATGCAGTCCCTTGCCTGGGTCAACTGGAGATCGCCATTGGTGGTGGTGATGGGATCCCTCTAGAGGCTCAACAGGTGACCAACAGTGGAAGTCTGAGAGCCTCAGAATTGGATAGCACTGGCCTGAGACTCTCAGACTCGGACCCCTTGAGATCCATGGGGTGATACTGAAGCAGAGTTGGACCCGCAGGCAGCTCACAGCCCATGGACTCTCTGCCTCAGACCAGTCCTGACTCTCTGGACCATTTCTCAACCTGGATGGGGCCCATCAAAAATCTTTGAGCCAGCCAGAAGGGGCCTGGTATCAGCAGACATGGATAGAAAAGCAGTCTTTTGTTGGACTTCAGCTGCACTGGACTCCTGATTGTCCAGGCTGTGGGCTCACAGCTCACTCCTCTGAAGACCCTTCAGTGGGCTGAGGGGCAGAGGTAACAAAGTACAAATACTTTGCTACTGTACTTACTGTAAGTAGAATTTTCACATATCTGAAGTTTACTTGAGTATTTATTTTTCTGACAACTTTGTACTTTTACTCCCTTATACACAAATATCTGTAGTTTCTACTCTTTACGTTTTCCAAAGAGGTTTGTCGCTGTAAGTTTAACACATCTGGAGGGAGTTATTATTTCACCGTCGCCATGTGCCTTCAAATTTCAAATTGAATTGAGCCAAAATGGAGGAACAATAACACAGAAAAGACAATCCTATTGGTGTACCCATCATTGGGATTTATTGCATACAATGATATGAAAAAGGCAAAAACATAAATCATTTATTGTGTTATTCTTAGGGGTTACAGTGGACATCGTGAACAGCGTTCATGATGCAGATGTCCATAAGGTGTTGTTACATACTTCAGGCGCTACAGAAAAGGAGCAAGCATGAATGCAGCAGATCATTTGTGGCCGCACCCCTCACACACACCACACGAAGCTTTTGTGGAATGTGACAGGATCTGTGTATGATGTGTATGATGTGGCTTTGGGCTTTTTTGTATTGTGAAACTTTCTAAACCTGAAGGTAGAATGACTGACAGGCCTTGAAAAGGAGCATGTGGTCTATTGATGAGGCAATTACACCAGTTGTGGAAACTGTATGGTGCTGTGACTTTACCACGTCACACAGGTGTAGCAGCACATGCTTGTGTGTTTATGTTGGCAGGAAACATAACATGGTGAAAGCAAGTGGTGGCTTATCATTACGCTGGCAATTCTACTAATGTTGCAGAGCACAGACTGATCTTTATTGACATCGTACAAAGAGCGGCATCATTGGGCTGCATGTGCTTATTATTACTGTGGCCATTCATAATCAGACTGTGTGGAAACCCTTTGGGTTGGACCACATTAAAACATCAGTGCCACATCCTGAGAGGCAGCTCTATTTCATGGCTGATGTAGCACATCTTGTTAAAAATCTGAAAAGTGCCCTGGTCCATTGACAGGTGTTCACAATTCCAAAGGACAATGCCAACAAAGATAACTTCCCCTGTAATGAGGTCTCAGTGGCCCCAATTAAGGACTGAGTGTCCTTTCAGGAAGGGGTGGCATTAAAACTTGCTCCACATCTTTCAGCTGCAGCCATCAAACCCAGTTACTTTGATAAGATGAAGGTTGGTCTTCTCCTAAATGTTGTCAGCATGGTAACAAATGCTGCTCAGTGACGGATGTAATGGCAACATCAACTGAGGCCATTCTGGAGGAGATGCTTAGACAGGGTCACAAGATTGTTCACATACATTAACCCTCAAAAACACTTTCAGCTACATGAGGTCTAAAAATCCTGTCCTGACTATGTGGAATCCCAAACATGCACAAGGAAGTTTGGGGTAGTTCCTTACCACTATCAAGTCTGGGAGCTACCAGGAAGATGATGGTAGCTTTCTGGAAGGCTTCCTGGACACAGTGCAGCAAAACACCACGGTCACAGTGGAACAGCTGATGGTGGGGAAACAACCAGCACCTGAACTCACAAAAACTAAAAAATGTATTCTGTTCCATCTTACAGGCTACACAGCATCTGTGAAAAATACAGAACTGTAACACAGTGCAATAAGAACAGAATATGATGCCTTTATTGTTGTGATACAGAATGTACAATGACACTGTAGGATTTGGGGTCCTGTTGTTAAATGAAAAGAACAAATTACACTTTTATAAAACTGTCATGATCCTTTTTGTTCTTTAATATTCTCTTAAATGTATTATGTTGTATTTGCTGGTTTGGCTCTTAGTTTGGATTTCTGATGTGTTTCTGGTTTGTGCTGGTGTCTGGTGTTTGTGTTTGTCTTTGGTCCTTGTGTTTTAAGTTTAGTTTTGCACCCTGTGTTTGTGTATATACAGTATTGTCTGTGTTGTGTCGTAGTCATCTGATCCACTTGCTGTGTTCCCTCAGGCTTTCGTTCTCCTTCATGCTTATGTTCAAGTCAGGTTTTCAGTTACATTTGTACCTCTGCTGCTGGCTCTCGTCCAGCTTTGTTAATGTGTTGAGCCTGTGCAAATTAGCTGAAATCCAAGCTTAGCTGTTGCCTCTGGAGTCTTACTTTGGGGTCCTCTGCCTTGCCTACCAGAGGTTTCTTCCTACTGTAACCCATTCCTTGCTCATAAGAGGCCATCTGATTGTTGGACTTTCCTCTCTGTTATTGTTGGGTCTTTATCTTGCAACATAAAGCAAGTTGAGATGTTTGTTTGTTATATAAATTGATTTGAATAGAAGAGCCATCTACGTTCCCTGGCTGAATGAAGATTTTGCACCTCTCCAATGTAATCATCTTGAACCCTTTGCAGAAAAACACTGAAGGCTTAATGTTTCACACTAAAGTTGGTGTTTTTGGTGTCATAAGCATTCTTTTCCCTCCAAATGTGGCGATTGGATTGATCACGCTCATTATGCTGAAATAAAAAACACACACTAGGTGTCGGGACCGAAGATCTATTTTACGATTTTTCTGTAAAAATATGTTCAAAATGTTCTGTAAAAGCAGAAGTTTGTGAAACTCTGCAAACTGAGTTTTGTAAAATGTGGCTTCATGTTATTTCTTTTCATTTTGACAAAAACTTGACAAAGTTAAAATCTGTTCCAAAGTGTCATGAAAAAGCTGCCCCACCACAACCACGCACCACGTGACAGCCAACATCTTGTGATATACAAAGGATGGTGGAAAAAAGGGGTTGCATTTTTTTATTTTGCATTGGTTCTTAATTCAAAATATATTTGCATTCAACTAATAAAGAGCCGCCGCTTCTGTAGGAAATCTGTCTCTTCGCTGCATGCTGTGTCTGACTGCTCTCTGGCTCGGTAATCTGTGAGCTAAAGGATTCGTCAGCGTCTTGGCTGTCTTCGAACCACACCATCAGGCTGCTCCAACATTCGTGCACTCTAAAAATAAAGAAAAATGGGAGCAACAGCACAAACTATGGCCAGATAAATGTCAAAAATCTGATTATAGATTTATGGAATGCTTTTCATTCCAGGCTGTATACAGTAGAATTTACAGGAACTTTCATTTCTAAACAACTGCCGATTCCAAGATCAGTGCAAATACTCAATACTTCATAGTACTTAATAGTTCAATACTCAATACTCAAATCAACAGCTAGCTGGAACACACACACACACACACTTTAATTTGCTCAACATCTATTACAGGAGCAGTATGTACAGAAATCAGAAGAGGAAACACTGCAAAAATCACAACATAGAGGGAGAATACAGTCTCTTGCTGACACAAAGATCTGAGACGTCTTTTCACCTTAAATAGCCAACAGTGATGATAACATAAATAGGTGAGTTAATTAGCAAACCCCTTACAGGGAAGAATGTGACAGGAGGATGCTGAGGCAAGGAGGGAACCACCTCTGAAACAGGTAATCAGAGAGACATGCCCAGGTGGCCGGACTGAACAGGCTTTACCTAGTGGTGTAGATGGTGCTGGACTGAGGGAACAAACAGAGGCTGATCCCCCAAGCTGGCCTCAGAAGGAGGCAGACGCCTGACTTGTGGGCATGTTCTACCCACACTAAGTGGGAGCTCCAGGTTGTTTGATGTTAGGGTGCCACACAATGCATCCAGTTCCTAGTTTACTCTCTGAGAGTCAGAACCCAATGATAAACTAATCTGAGCTCTAATAGTGGTGCAGAGCTCTCTGAGTCTGGTCAGAAACAATGTCCAGAGGTATCCCATGGAGCTGAAAGACATGTTCAGTGAGGAGCTGGGTCATCTCCAGGACTGTAGAAGTTTTAGGAGGGCAATAAGGTGGGCTGCTTTGGAGAAATGGTCTATGATGGTTAGAATGAAGTAAAGGGAGATTTGGGATGATTGGACACTGATAAAGGTCGTGGTAACCCTGTTGGAGGAGAGCACAAACAGCACAAGCCCCCACATATTCCTGCACATCCTTTATCAATGAAGGCCACAAAATAGTCTGAAGGACTAGTAATCCTGTGGGGACCAGGATGGCTTGTGAATCTCTTGTGAAGCTCTTTCTTACCTTCTTGGTTAAACTTTTAATAAATAAGCTGCATTTCAATATAAGATATTTCTTCATCTAAGGTTGCTTTTGTCATCTCTCTGGTTACCCCTCAGCCTCAAAGTTTGATGCAGTGTTGTTTTTGGTTTTTTGAAAACAAGGAGTGGTAGGATTTTCAAATTGATGCCATAGATACATCTCATAAACTCTTCAATCACTTTGAATATTGGTGACCTTGACCTCAAGGTCACCTTGATCTTGTGGTTAAAATTAAGTTTCCTAAAAATCTTGTGAACACAATAATTCAAGAAAAACCTCTCCTAGGGTTTTTAAACTGCTGCCATAGATGCATCTACCAACAGTCTCTCATGAGCCTGGTTCTGAGGATGGTAGACCATGGCTTTCAGGCTTTGAGACAGCGGTTGATCGGCTGGCGTTGCGCCTTGCTGAGGCGCCATTGCGCCGGGCCAAGGATTCCACCGGCCCAGCGGTTAGTATTAGCTTGCTAATTAGCATTAGCATGCTAATGCTAACACCCCGCAAACCCGTGTTTGGTCTGTTACGCGTAATGGAAGAATCATGACTCCTGGCTGAATCTGTTGCTGAGCTGACTTTTTCAAAGTATCTTCAAAATAGTTCAAATTTGATGATCACCCAGTTGGTGTGGGAGGCACTGGCTCGAGAGATGATCTCAAGGTTGTGAAAAATTTGTATTAAGACGGCAATTGATAGCAGCTCCTGGCATCTGGGGCTAAATTAGACCCGTCACCGTCGGCAGTTTTTCATCTTAAATTCAAAGTTAATGAATTCCATTTCAAGAAATAAAAAATTCAATAGGACCTCTCTTTGTAATCTCTGACGTGGGTAAGACCTTGGTGTAATGTCCTTGGGGCGATGAAGAGGTTCAATTCACTCAGGGTACTTCCATCTACAGCTGTAACTCTGCTGTCTGTCTGAGTCTGATACACCTGTGTCCTCTCTTATTCTCACAGTCTCCAGCTCCAATCTCAACAACCGTGGGAAGATGGACTGAGTCAGTACTGTACTTA
>VOQJ01047547.1:33897-45188 GCA_015052665.1 Apistogramma diplotaenia | reverse complement strand
ATCAACATCATCCCTTTTATTAAAAACACATTGGCTTATGTTACGCCCCCCCCCCCCCACCCCCCCTTGTCAACTCTTACCACCGGCCCATGTGTATATCATTAACATGCAGCCTTGCTAAAGGGAAGCAAA
The DNA here is from genome assembly GCA_015052665.1 of Apistogramma diplotaenia. NCBI lineage: Eukaryota > Metazoa > Chordata > Actinopteri > Cichliformes > Cichlidae > Apistogramma > Apistogramma diplotaenia. The sequence goes on along the minus strand of VOQJ01047547.1, from coordinate 45,056 downwards.
GTGTACTTCACCATATGGCAATTTAAGCACAGGGCAGTTCGTACCCATGTGCCCCAGACAACATAAAAGCCACATATTCTATTTTACTAACCTTTTTTCTTCCATTCGCACAGACAGTGAGCATATTGTGCTGCATGGTGCGCACCTATAATAAAGCCTGCTGATGTGGTCATGCATTGCCTTATGTTTGCAGTACAGGCAGATAAAGATACACACACACTGCGGGCTCATGTTATAATGTGATCACTTATTTAAACCATGATCCTTCTAACAACTGGCTGAAACAGCTGATAATTGATTTAATTAGTGGTAGTTTGCCTACAGGTGGTCACTGTACGAGCTTCTTTTACTGACTGCCATGATAGTTTGGCTGGTGTGAGTAAAGACTGAGAGCCAGCCGAGCTGTATATATGCGTTGCGCTTTCACCCCCTCTCTCTCTCCCCCTCTTTCCCTCTCCGAGGCGGGGTTGGGCGGTCTTTTGTCACATAACACATATCGAACAAACCCTCTTCAACGCACTAGAAAGAGAAAAGCGAGGAGGGCAAAAAAAAAAAGAGTGCGTGTGTGCGTAAATGGTGAGAGAAAAGCGCACGGCACTGCTCAAGGTATTAGTTTTAGCTACAGAGAAGATTGTTTACCACAATCAAGATTAAACTTGGGTGTAAAAATGGAAAACAAGTATGCAATCTTGATTTCTGCAATCTTACCACATGAACCTAACAGAACCTAAAAATCTAAGTTAAAACACTTACTTTAAAAACATTTTTGTTTTTGGGCACAATATCATATGTAGAAGACACAACAGTTGCTAAGTTATGTTTCCCCGGGACATCTATTTAACCCAGTAAAAAAGGTTGTGGTTTAATCTACTTTAAGTGTAATGAGTCACATTAATGAAAGGAGAAGGGATGATAGCAGTGCTGTAGGAAGGCTTTAAACTACAGTGCGGAGTTGGAGTGACGCTAGATGGCGTCGCATAGCCGGAGAGGACCCTGCCTGGCTGTGCTGCAGAGAATTTAGGGAGGGTAAAAGAGATCAGCCCCAGTATTGAATACAGTTACCAGGGGTGAATTACATAATGTCTCTGTGCGACAGGGAGCCATCCAAGCGATACTGTTGTGCAGAGTGAGCGTGTGTCTGCGGCTATGTTAGAATAAGGTATAACAGACTGTACTAAGGTAGAACAGGCTGTGGAATTAACTGGAAATGAAAGCAATATGGTGGTGTTAAAGAAAGATTGAAAGCAGTCACCACTTTAATGATTCTGGCTTCCAAGGGAGCACGCCTGCTCACATAAAAAATCCATCTAAATAATTAAAGAAAAATGAAACAAAAATCAAAAACAGTGCCAAGTGTCTGTGAAATAGAAAGAGACCAAGAGAGCTGGTCAGATGTTTTGTGTCTTAATGAAAGCAAAGTCAGAGGTGACTTAGACTGCCACAGGGAAATTAGTATGAACGTATAGTTACCAACGTTAGTGGATGCATTTCACTGGATACAATTATATTCAATATGGCCTCAAATCTGCAGTGCATCCAAGTAAAGCAGTGCGTAATTGGGCTCCAATTTGTGTGTTCATGGAGCAGAACTGCAGTGGAAATAAGAATGTTCACTCATAAACTCACACTTCGCCCATAATGTATTTTTCAATAAGGAAATGCGGGAAAACACGAGCAGTATGTGCAGTAAGTCTTTGCTATAGAATTAGCCATGTTTTAGTGGATGAAATACCAGTTAATGTACAAATTTGACGCAAATCACACTGTGAATGTGTTAAGGCTGGTATGAATTCAGTAACAATAATCACATATAACAATTTCAAGTGCATGTATCTTCTCCATACTTTTTTCTGCCCTCCAACAACCTCTTGGGAATTTAGTGCACCTGGAGGGACAGCTGGTAGGCTGTTAAATCTAACACCTCATTCAGTACTTTGAGCAGGTGTTCTCCATTCTATTCTATTCTATTCTATTCTAGTTTAGTCTAGTCTAGCCTATTCTATCTAAAACATAAATCCAACCTTTCACCTAGTTTTGGTTTCACAGTTAACTTGAGTGCACATCTTTTTCTTGGAACATTTATCTGTTTTTTCTCTCCCTCCCCCCTCTTACCTTCTCTATAAACATTAGTATGCCAAACACACACACACGCACTCACTCACACACACACACCCACACACACACATATATACGCATGCACGCACACGTGCACGCACGCGCGACCTGAAAGGATAAGTAGTGCATTCAAACTTTCCTCTCGCTTTCTCTCTCTCTCTTTTACTGCCATTGTTGCGCTGAGGTGCAGCTGCCACGCGAGTCGGAGTGGGTCGCGTGCCAACCCTAATCTCAACAGGTGTTCTTTTTGCACACACCCCAAGCCCCCCGACTTTCTTTGTCTGTCCTCACTCTTTCCTTCTCACACACTTTTCCCTCTGTCTCTCTCAGCTCATCCCCTCCACTTTCACTTCACTAACTTTCCCTGCTCTCTCTCGCTCTCTCTTTCCCTCCCCCTCCCAAATCTAAATAGACTTCAACAGGAATGGCCACAGTGAGGTTCAGTTAAGCTGGTTTATACAGCAAAAAAACATATCACAAACTACACAGGAAAGAGTCTCTCCTCTGTCTTTAAACTCTTTAACACTCCTTCTTTCTGTGTGGACTCTGTCTCCTCACCCATCTGTTAGTCCCTGCTCCTTCTCTACTTTCTGCCTCTTTCTCTCTGTACTGTTAAGCCTACTTTGTTTTACTGGCATGAATGTGAGGTGAAGACTGTTGCCAAAGAACCCCGTCTCTCTTTCCTTTCTCGCCCCATCTCCCTCCCGAAGATAAATCTGATCTGAGGTCATCTGTTATTCAGAACACTGACACCATATGGTCAGCCACCCACTCAGAGTACATTCAGTCAGTATCATGAAAACTTAAATCTTCCCATACTTAAATATTGATGAAGGTGTATAGTGGCCGGCTGTCACAAACCCTACTTAGAGTTTACCCTGCTTGAACTCTGAGTCATAACAGTCGTTGTTCTATTAAAAAAATAAGAGAATGTTCCCGATAAATTATTCAAATCGAAGAGCGCAGATATGAGTGAAATCTAAGTAATGAAAACGCCAGAATGACAAATAGGAAAAAACACAGTTTAATGATGAACTAGCTTTTGAAAATATGATGGGATATAGGGTAAAGCTGAAAAACATAATCAACAGCGTTGAAAAACACAATTATATTAACAGTTGTGCTTTTCCTCCACCACATTATTGCTTTCATCCCAGCCGTGTTTGACCTTTATTGCAATCTTCAACAAAAGAAATAGACACAACTGTGGTATTAAGCCTACAGTGAGGGGAGTGGTGGTAATGGATGTCTGGAGGGTGTCAGTGATGTAAAAAACTGTGAAAGGTTTTAATTGTTTCAGGATTTTTTCATGGAAATGAATGAACTCAGTGTTCCTATGCATCTCAGGGATGTCACTATCTCTAACACTCCTAATTATTTTCACTCCATAAACTAGCAGAGTGTGTAGAATACTAAACAGAAACTCATCACTTTAATGTGTGCATCCACACAGCAATCTGCATGGTTACTTTGCTTGATGCTGGTTGCGCAAGAGTTAATCAAGATAACCAGTGGATCGGATGTTTATAATTACACTCCAACAATGCATGCCACTTGAATTAGAGACTGCAGATGGACCACATACCTGCCTCCTTAAGTAGCTGTGAAAGGATGCAATCAGTGAAATAAGAAGGCCGTTATATATGAAGGGTCTGCGTTGATGGCAAGGCTGACGTATGTTTTTCCAAGGCTTTGCAGCTTTTCTGTTCAGCAAAACAAGAATAGTATTGTCACATATGATTTGTAGAGAGGTGAGCGCAAAAAAAATCACATGGAAACTGTTTATTAATGATAGAAATCCTGAAATTACAATGAAATTACTCTTTGATCACCCCCTTCTGCTTACCTTACTCACATGTACATGCGGACATGTACAGTTGGGGGCTCATCCAAGAGCAAAATTAATTGGATAAGCAGAAGAAAATGGATGGATGAATAGTTTTTTCAGAATTACATTGGTGTATTGCTATATTGGTAGTCTAGCGGAGATGTTTTTCCTGCTCCTTTCTCACATACACTGCTGAGGCTGGTACGCTCTCCCAAAGTCAGCTAGCTAGTGAATACGGTGCTTCCTAAATGAATTAAACAGGCACAACAGAGGAAAACAGAAAAATAAGGATGCCTAACTTTTATGAAAATTGTCCCTTTTTCCTACCAATTCACGATGAAAACATTGCTGTTAACTTTAAAGTCATTGCGATGGCATGCAAACTAATTAGCTAGGTTAGCAGCAGCAGCAGCAGCTCACAGTCCCAGTGGATTTATGACCTGAAATTGGGTCTAAAATAAATGAAGGAACCAGGGTGCCCTCACCGTCAGTGGAAGGCTTGCTGCACCTCACAACCGAAGAAGCAATTATTCAGGAAATATTTCTACATTATTTTTTTTAAACAAGGAAAAAAAAGTTTATTCCTTTTCTAAATGGACACATCCTGCTGCGGTACTAGCAAGAGGCTGTGAGCAGAGGAGGTCATGATGGAGACAGATAGAATGAGAGAGGAAGAAGACAACAACAGGTGTGTGTGTGTGTGTCCGCAAAAACTTACATTAAACATCATATTGGCCTTGTAAAATAATTTTTAAGAGTTCTGTCTGTTTCATTTTCCATTTAATATTAAAGTATTTTAGAGCTTATAGTGAAGCTGTGATGGTTATTTTTCTTTTTCTTTTTTCAGTAAGGTCCAGTGCTCTCCAATTCAAACTCTTCTGTGTACATGTATGTACACATTCCTGTATGATATGTGTGATTACTGATGTAAGAAAAAAATCTGATCATCAAAACAAGTTGGTTGGGGCCCACCGAACCTTGCCCAGGGGTCTGTGTGGCATCCACAAAATTACTGAAATTCAAGAAAACACTGAACCTCTTGAAAGCACATGGATCTACATGACAGCAGGGCCCACAACATGTATTACTAACTATAGTACAGACAATGAAGCTCTTTGATTTATTATATTAAAGTTAGTGAAGTCAGTGCCCCCAACAGAGTCCTTTACAACCCTATAACAGACAGGTGGCTGGTTACTGTATATATAAAATATATTTATTCAGTAATATTTCTAAAGCATTGTTTGAACAGGTGTTTTCAGGCACAGATAGAGACAAAGATGCAGACATAAATCCACACAAAGGAACACACACACTGTCTGTCTCACAGCAGCAAAGTCTTATCTTATCCAGAAAGAGCAGCTGCAAAGTATGACCCTAGTTTAGCTGTTAATGATTGGTGGTGTGTGATAGGCAGCGTGAATGTTTGTGCATATATACTTTTTTAACCCCCCCACAATCTCCCCTTTTCTAAACTGACAAGAGCTCATTATTAGTGGTCTTGCTTTGATTTGTGAAGTTCAGAAAGGTGAATTTGAACATCTGTCGCATTTCAAGGTTGTTTCTCTAGGAAGTGCAAACACAGGCATGGCTTAACTACCAAGGCAGTGGTGAAGTGCAATACAAAACACACACACACACGCGCACGCACACACACACACACAGACACACACGATAGGTATATGCGCCATGAACTAATAGTGAGGTGTGAGAAAAAATATATATATTTATATTTATACACACACACACACTCACACACACATGTGTGTAGAGTGTAAAGTGTACAAACAGTCCAGTTAAACAGGCAGGCTTTGCTGTAGCCAGCTCCGAACTGTGCTTTCAGCTTCAGATGCAACTTAGATATAATATCAATTTCCAGCTAAATAAACAGATGGAACCTGGGGGCATAGTGATGCATGCAGAATAACATGCCAGCAGTGCGCACAGTAAACAAGAACACAGACTGTGTTGCTTTCCATTTTGATTCTGTAAGAGTCACATAATGCCATCAAAAACAGACTGTAGCGGAGTATAAAAGGCTCTGGGTGTACATAAATAAATAAATCGTGTCTGTCAAAGATTCATATTAACACATGTATATTAACGTATATTTGACAACTGATATCTGACCTTCATGTGCAAAATGCTGCACTTACAAAATGTCACTGAAGCTGGTGTTTGGTGTGCACCTGCCATGCAAAGTGGTGGACTAGCTTATATCAGAATGACTGCGTGAACATGGGGATGTGTGAGTGTCTTATGCACATAGTCCTGAATTTATGTACATATACCTTAGTTCATTTGCACATCAATGTGTGTGTGTGTGGCAGTCGTGTCAAGTCAGCGGTGACCAGTTGTCAATGAGCTTTGACAGAGACCAGGTATCAGAGAGACACAGCGTCACCTTGTCACCTCCAACGTTTTTGTGTGTGTTAGTCTGTGTGGGGCACACCTCTCTAGAGACCCCTCCTAACCCGCCCCAGGCAAACTGCCTGAATGGCACACATGGAAGGCTCCCTGGAGTGAACCTCAGGTGATGAGACAGCAGCATATGTGTGTGGTTCACATCTCCTGAGATTAACGATCTTCTTTGGAGCATGGCTGGCACGCATGCACACACAGAAAGTTGAGCTCTACTCGTTCAGTAGTGTGATGGTGCAGTCAGTCGATATGAGGGTCAAAGGAAAAGAGAAGTGGGGAAAGAAAAGCGAGCATTTAAATGAGCTTCTTAGTCTTGGGGAAATTAGAAGCTTACACACACACACCTCAGGTTGCTTTAAAGACTGCCGGGTCTCTGTTTTTACAGAAGCCATGTCAAACTACTGTACAACAAACAAGGAGTACAAGAGGTACAACATAGCAATGGGATATAGAATTTGATCGATTTTTTTGAAAATAAAAGACCCCTGTGAAGACTACATGCTTTGCTTCTGAAACTTTTCTGGTGTGAATTTAAGCTGTGGGAAGGACAGAAGATGTGACATCACAGGCATGTAGCAGGGGTATTTTGGGGGGTGATGCGGATACAAGAGCTGATTGTACTCGCTCGAGCCTGTGATTCCACCAAATGTGCTGCAGCACATTTGCAAAACATCCAAGAAATGGTTCTCCGCTCTATGTAGAATATGCCTTGCCAGTGGCATAGAGCATCTGGGCAACTTATTTATTTATTTTTGGTATCTGGGCAATTTTCACAATAAAACAGCTTATGCAGAGCAACCACTTTTCCTATGAAACACTTCTGGTACGAAATGAAAGCTCCACACCGGTTTATTCCCAGGGTTAGACCCTCCAGCAGTGCACTGGAGAAAAACTGCCCAATTCTCCTTATTTTGGTCGCTGTAAAAATGTTGCTTGATTATGCAGATATGATGTAGGTTAAGGGTCTTAACCTACATCTTCACTTAGCATAACAGTGAAACTTTCTGACATGAAGAGGCGACTCTTTAACAGAAGCATTTAACACCATCTAGAAACACTCAGAACTGTAGAACAGGGGCAGGATGCAGCTCAGTGTGTCAAAGTACTTTCCACTGCAGGAAACCGACATGCCCTGTTAAAGCAATACTTCCAGCAATCACAGAGTTTTCATATCAGTTTGATTGCAAATGGTTTCGTTGAACTCAAGTTATTGTTATTATTTATTTGTATGAAGTGGTCGTTTAGTAAAACAGAGTCATTTTAGGTCTTTCCAGCTATCTGTCATAAGCAGTTTTGTGAAATCAGAGCGCATTTTATTAAAAATATCAGTGCAATGTAACGTTGCAGTTTGTTTTTCACTTTAGGAGTTTGCCTTGGGGTTTCTGTAACAAGAGTGGATATGATTTCTGTTCTCTGTGTTCAATCATATTAAAAACACATCGGATGTAATCTATTCTCGAGCAAAGTGATAAAGTGCTTTCTCACCAATTACTGACTGCCATCTCCCTCTTCACACCTGGCAGGCATGGATGGATGTGGCTGACAATGCGTATGTGCATGTCACACAAAAAAAAAGGGCAGCAAGAGCCACACTGTCAGATTAAGTCAGAGAGAGGTTTTAAAGGGGTTGTCACTTGTGCTTACATTTTCTCAGCTATCATCAGGTGAATGACATATCTTTGTTTCTGTAATATCACACGGCTGTTTTTAACCGTCTGCAACAATGTTTTTCTCTTTTTATTCTAAAGGTTCATTTTTGCACGTTGCAGAAGTCAGCGCATTTCAATATGAAATATCTACGTTGCTTTTCAATGCTTCCGTTATTAAGCAAACATGTAAATAAGTTGTTTCATGTAGAATTGATCCAGTCTCATTGGATTAAACACACACTGGTTTTTAACCAATCACACACAGGCTAACAGGTAACCTTTGGTAAATGACACAAAGCAGGCATTGTATGAATGAGAGACAAAGGTAAGATGCAGTTATGCATGCCTTCAAAGGCTTTTTTATTTTATTTCAAATCTTCTTTTACTGAAAACAAATAGCAGTTGCAAAGGAACTGCATTGAAGTTTGAGCCGCTTTGAAAAAAAAAATCTCATCCTCCATGTTTCTTACATTAGTCTGAAAGCTGAAGGCCAGGTGCTGCCAGTGAACTGAGTCTTAGTCAGTTGACATAAGAAATCCAATAACCACCAGCTGTTCGACTCTTAGAATGACATTTAGACTACCATCTTTAATTGCACGCCACCAACAGTATATTTACAACTTACATTCTCTTATAAATCACTGCATATACAAACAGTGTTTGATCAGACATGCACATAGTTGACTTTCCACCGAGTGTAGGTGCATTCTTTCCAGAGCCACATCAGTGGTTTATTAATAACTGAGTAAACAGACAAGGTAACTGTAGATGTGCATATGTACACTTCAGAGACATATTGAGTATAATGTAATTAAGCAGACCTTGAGAAAAAGAGCAGTTTGATAAAGGAATGGGTTAAAGTCAGAGAGACAGTAGAAGAAATTGCATTCCTTGATGAAACACTCAATATCTCACAGAAAAGAACAGCAAGCTAAGTTTTGCTTTGAAAGATTTGGACACAAAACAGAAACTAGATATGAAGAGGAATGAAGATTTCCTCCCCTCAGGACCAACTTTTTCAAAAATGATACAGTCAGTGCTGCCTGGAGGAAGGACAAGAACTACATGAAAGTAGCATTTGGACAAATATCTTAAAGTGGACCAACCAGCTGAAGGATCTGGAAAGCCAGTGGCAAAAGCAGGTGAGCTAGCTTCAAGCAGTAAAGGAACAGGAAGCTGAGGTCAGTAAAAAAAACAAAAAATGTGCACAAAGGTGCATCTGAAGACCTTGGCCCTGCTCAGTGTGAAGAAGATGGAGAAGACAAAGAAAAAACAAGAGCCAGAAGCATTGAAGAAAAAAATATGCACATCTGAAGGAAGACACCCGAGGAGAGGCGAAAGAGGCGAGAAATCGGGTTTTCTCTGGACCGATGTGGACATAAAATACTCTTACAGGGCATTACCATCTTGAGATTTAAAAATATGTGCACCAAAGCCTCCTGAGGATTTTTGGGTCGCTAAATTTCACTTCAAAATGATAATTGAATTTTGTTTTAAAACAGGTCTCTGTTGTAAACGAGACATTGACTCTCAATGGGACTACCTGTGTAAATAAAGGTTAGATAAATAAATACAACTATATTTTAGTTAGTTTCTTGGGTACATAATTTTTTCTTTTTCAAAAGTCTATTTTTTTTCAGTTTAATGTTGTTTTTAACAGCTAGTTTAAGTTTTTAGTTTAGTTTTAGTTACTATAATAAGCTTTGTATGAATCGTTGGTCTTCTCAACACAGTAAGGCAGAGGCAGACACATGCGCTTCCTGGGACATTGAAAACTTCAATAAGGTATCCAAACTACAGGAGGCTGGACTATATGGAATGGCACAGCAAAATTATTGATAGTTGGAATAAGTGCCGATTATATTTACGTGGGGTCGTGTGTGTGTGTGTGTAGGTGTGTGTGTGTGTTTGTCCGCATGTATTTTATGGTGTGTGTCTGCATGGGCTCTGAGGTGATGACTGTTGTGTTCACACCCACTAACACACCCACTCACTCTCCCACTAATACTCAAGGCTATTTGTTATGCCTGTGGTTGACAGTGAGTGATGGCTGATTGATGGCCTCTGATGCTTTTTGTGCTACTAAACTGCAGCCATGCAGCTACACACATTCATCCACTTTTTTTGCCAGTCTGCCACTACAGAGTTAGCAACAGTCTGCGTGGTGCCTCCCTCACTTCTCCAAGCCAGTCGCACTGCACTGCGGCAAGCAGAGGAAGCAGACACACACTCACCACTCCACTCCCATATTTTTTGGAAGGAGAGAGAAGAGGAACAAGCAAAAGCCCTGACATCACCGCGATTTTTGTATTTCTTGGTGGAGAGCTGCTGTAAAATCCAGAAATACATTTCAAGAATCTCTGTCTTCTTGCCTTGTGCTCAAAGTTACTTCAAAGAGGCTTGGAGTATCATCCTGACAAAAGGAATATGTGCAACTCAACCTGCCTGCCAATAACGAGACACAAAAAGTGAGAGGAAAGAAAACGAAATTTGGACCTATGTGGTGGATTTTGGAAGCGAGCGAGCAAGCATGCAACGTTCCAAGGGTCTTTTTTTGGATGAGAATAAGAAGGCAGGAGCAATGCCAAAGGTTTCTCCCTGCCCTCCTTTAAAAACAGTCTTGCAGCAGCTTGGGCTCTGGCTATGTTCAGTCTCCACCTGCACGTTGCTAGGGATAAAGCACTGGAAATCTCTCCACTGATTCCAGGATATAGATGCGGCCGGGCCTTATAATTGTGCAGATTCTGCACTCTCCATATGCAATATAAATCACATCCAGTACAGCGGTATCCAGCCAGGCAAGCTATCCGACAACCGGCTCCCAGCCCAGACAAATTGCAGCCCCAGTGGAGGAGAAGAAGAGGCAGGAAACGATGGACTGAATGACTGGCGAGAACGAGAGAGAGAGATGGAGAGGGAGAAAGGAGTGGGGGGGCTTCCAGACAGAGTGACCTACATTTAACAGTCTAGAGCTAACGACAGAGGGAGAGGGAGAGACAGAGAGAATGTATGGAGAAATACAAGGTAGGGGGGGTTGAAATAGCTTGAACAAAAGATGAGAAACAGAGAACGAGCTACAAACATGATCAGAAATTAGCCGTGGCAGAGAGCGAGGGAGCGAAAGCTGATCCCTAGCAAGGTCTCGC
>VOQJ01047547.1:11527-25004 GCA_015052665.1 Apistogramma diplotaenia | reverse complement strand
TCAGGGTGCAGTGGTGGCTGGACGAAATGACGCATAATTGGAGTACTTTGGATCCAACTTACAACTGTCCTTTATTAAAGAGCACACTGGCACACTGACCCCACCATTAGTATCATTCAGTTATTCTATCCTGATATTCATATAAAGATGCTTTCTTGTTCACAAGCAGGCACCACAGCAGGTAGCTCCACATATTTGACTTTGCAGAGTTTTATGCAGGATGGCCTTACAGATGCAACACCCGAGGGATGTGCATCTCCACCCGGGATCCTTTATGTGTTAGGTGAATGTGTAATCCAAGATATGAAAACCAATTGTGATGATTCACTTAAGAAATCAATGTTGTCTCCTGATTTGCTTACTGGAGAATTTGGTTTCCAAACAAAACCAAACCTTTCACACTTGTTTCCCATGTCCTCCATCATTATATCATAAAATAGTTCTTTATTAATCTCAAACTGAACTGCCAGTAATCAGCCAGATTATTAAACCCCTGCCTAATAATATTCATGCCCCCCCCCGGTGCCTGCAAAAGAAGCCTGAGCCATGGAGACACGCACAGAGAGCCTCTCATGGTGTTTTGTAGTTGTTGGCACCAAGACATTATCTGTGGATCCTTTGGGTGCCGTCGGTTGTTGGGTTGGGTCTTTAATGCTATGGCTGATTGGTGCAGTTGTTATATAATGCTTCTGATTCCACAGTTATTATCAAAACCATTTATTTTAGAGTAACTTCTCTGCTCAGCGGGGACAGGCGACCTGTAATGTCAGTTGTACCTAGAAATAATCCTCAGGATTTGTTCAGTAGAGGGAGGTGAACCTTAGCCTGAGCTCCCGTCGGGGACAGTTAAGTCATAAGCTGCAGACAGATAGACAACCTCATAAGTGGTAGGTCTTGGGCATAAATCTCAGTCTCTTGCCATAGCATCTCTGATAAGATTAAAAAGCTGACATACCTGTATCAAAGGTTAATCCATAACTTCATAGAATTTAATAGCTGAAAGATTTCAGTATCATTCACAGCTGGCAGAGTTTACGGTCTTAAGCATGTATCTGTGAAAACAGCCACTTCTGTTGATGAGGAAGGCAGATAAAATGTCTGAAACTGCAATCCAACCAGTGAACCTGCTCTCTGCAAACTGCCTCAAATCTTTAGCCAGGATCATGTTTGCTATATTTTACACAGCAGAATGTTATTGTTTTAAGTCAGTCTATATTGTGTCATGACTCCGAGGAAATGGAGATCAACATAATACCATGTGGCACAGTGAATGACAGCTAAAGCTCGGCCCAAACGTGCAACAGGACAGTGATCCCAACCACACCAGGAACTCCACAATGGTCTGAAAAAGAAAACAAAGAAGGTGCTGCAGTGGCTCGGTCAAAGTCCAGACCTCAACTGGGGAAAATGGCTAAGATTGATATAATTAGAAAGCTCTTAAACAGATGTTTCCAATGATACCAAGAAGGAAGTTAAAGCAACCCCGGCCCAAAGTCACAACTGCTTCAAAAATATTGACTGCAACCCCATAGAAATTGCTCAAAATTTGCATAAACACTGTCCACAACATAAGTCATATAGTACTCATGTTTTGTAAGCTACTCAGCAAAATCCAAATTAAGGCTCCTGCCAAAGCGTTGCGCAGTAACGGGGATTGCCACATATAGTTTGTTGCCAAAAAGATTCACTCACCCCGCAGAGTCAGACACCACAGACCTCCAAAGTTCATGTGATCTTCAGATTAGCTAAAAAACAGTGCATGAGTTTCAATGGCCGAGCAGCTGCATCCAGGCCTTACATCACGAAGCGCAAAGCATCGGATGTTGTTGGAGTGACAAATCAGTCTTCATCATCTGGCAATCTGATGGATGAGTTAGGGTTTGGTGGTTGCCAGGAAACAGCACTTGTCTGACTGCATTGTGGCAAGTATAAAGTTTGGTGGGTATTGTGGGGCTGGCCCCTTTGTTCCTCAACCTGATGGAAGAACTTTGGGAAGAATTAGAGCCGAGACTGTGAGCCTGGACTTCTCATCCAGCATCAGTGTCTGACATTACAAATGTGCTTCTGGAAGAATGGTCAAATATTCCCATAAACACTCCTAAACCTTTTGGAAAACCTTCCCAGAAGAGTTGATGCTATTATAGCTGGAAAGTGTGGGCCGACATCGTATTAAACCCTCTGGATTAAGAATGAATTGAAATGCTGTGTAACCTCTTAAGCTGTGTATAAACGGATGCCCACAAACCTCATTGAATTCCCCTCAAACCCCACAGCAGATGAATGTCCCTCCCTGAGCCAGGCTCTGCTGGAGCTTTCTTCCTGGGAATGTGTCACCAAGTGCGTGCTCATAGGGGGTTGTTTTGACTGTTGAGATTTCTCTGCAATTATTGTCTTTACTTTACAATATAATGCACTTTGAAGCAGCTGCTGTTTTGAATTGAATTGACTTGAAGTGAAGTGAAGAATCTGGCCAAGTGGTTCTTCAAGCTACTGAACCATGAAGTGAACTTCATCTTTCACGTGCTGCGTCTGCATTTTGGCAAAGAAATAATGAGGTGATGTATTATGTCATGCTGTTGTTCAACTGAGGTTGTATTTATTTCATTTTAAGAACCGTCCCGACACGTCAAACCTCATATCTGAAACTTTCTTTTTTCATGTGTGTCAGTGTGCTGCCAAAAAATGGAAACTTAAACTTTTGCCAGGTTCCAGTTTGTCACGTGTTGTAGTTTCCACAGGTGTTTATTTGTCAGTTTACCATCATTGGTCTTATTCATGTGCAAAAATCACAGGAACTCATTCCCCTCCTGCATTTTGTAATAAAAGTCCTCAACATATACACATATAGGTCTACACTTGGTGCCTCATACCTGCTGCAGGAGAGGGAACTTACTGATAAGCCATTATATCAAGTTGTTTATGTCAAAGTACTTTATCGCACATTTCAAAAATAAAATTATATGATCTAATAGTTATGAAATGAAATCATTTTGGGGGGGGGTAGATATTTCTAATATATGAAACAGAAAATTACATTTTACTTATGAAATGAACTTGGTTTATGCAAGAAATGTCTTCAGAGCATCAGCTGCATAAAGTAACTGTAAGACAAATACTTTAAAAGCATATTTAAAACTGTAGTCAAAGCAGCTTAAGGAAAGAAAATGTTGCTCGCAGCCATTTAAATCTAGAAATGAATAAGTGAAAAAACAATGATAATGAAAACAACATAATGAAAACAACTGCTCTTACGAGCGAATCAGCAGCCTGACTGTATGAATTCATGAAAGAGACACAAGTCAGTGCTCACCAAAATGTTTAGAATTAAATAAAGTACTTCAAAAGTTCAAAAACAAAGAGGTTGCAGTTTTTGAGTCATTTCTTATTAAAGTTTTGTCTGGTAACCCTAGCCCCTCAACCCTGAAATGGATGAACAAGTGGAGAAGATGATGGATGGATGATGGATGAAGGATGGATGATGGATGGATGGGAAACCTAGACAATTTGCTTCTGTGTTGTTCAGGTCCTCATTTTTTAGCCACCCCTGATCACAAAACAGAAAGAAAGAAGTATTCATTACTTGTGACCTTTCCAAAAAGGCTAAGACACGATTAGAAGCAACATCTAAAAACACTCCATCCATAACAATGCTGCATGCTGACACACACGAGGTACCGCAAATCCCCCCAGCAGTGTTGCAGCAAGTGTGTGTGTGTGTGTGTGTGTGTGTGTGTGCGCTAAGCCCAGATCTGATAACACGTGATATTCATTACCCTCTTCCTGCTTCTTTTAACATTTCCAATCAGCGGTCAGTCTTGAATCATCACACGATGAAGAGCATCAAACACGCAAAGCTGTGCTCAATGATCAGCCCACACTTGGTGGGGCTTTCCCAGTGGGTTCACACTCAGGCTGTCCAGGCTTCACATGTTTCATCACTTACAGCTGGAAAAGGAAATGCAGTGTTTTCAAATGAAATCTTTGACTACTGGACCAAACGAACCCACGTTCTCAAAGGTCGTTTATAGTAACTTTGTATTTATTAGTAATTGATAAATAATATACTGTTCTTTCATGCTTTTTGGCATTTAAAATGGTGACTTGATTTACCTTGATGCATCACCAATGAAAGATCTTCTTTATTAACACTTTGACCTTCTTTAAGCTAGTCTATTTTAGCAGTTGTTAATATGAATACTTAACTATAAAATGAAGCCAATAGCATAAACTTCTAGCACGCCGTCATTCATAACACTGCCATGAGATGGTGCCAGAGTCAGAAAAACTCACCTCGGCGCCTCAGACGTCTCTGAATGCCTGCATCCTGCAGGGAGGCCCCTCTCACTTAGATCTGTTAAATGCAGCATGTCTGTGGCGAATCACTGTGCCATTACACTAATTTACAGATTTATTTATCTTCATCTTTTTTATTATTTTTTGAGGAGCTCTTGACCACATTGAAGTTATTCCTGTGTTTTTGGTTCTAAAAAATCCAAAGTCCATTTCCAAAAAGTTGAAAAGGTCAATGAGAAAGCCCAGAGGGACTAACTGATTCATGGATTATCACTGCACAGGCCCAGTAGAGGTCATAACTGAAATTTTGTTTGACAGTATTGTGGAAAAATTGCTCTAATCTGCAGCTTATTGGCCAAATGGAATTTTTCTAACTGCTCTGCTTTGAGCTCTTGTGTGTAGTTAAAATTTATACCACTTAATCCGTTTGCAGAATGACCGGATCCCTTATAGAAGCTTTACATTAATAAAATATTAGATTAGATATTAGAAAAGCTAATAAGTTATTATTATTGTTTGTCTTTAACCCTCTGAGGTCTAAGTTGTCATTGGTGACGACCGTTTGAATTACTGAGGCAGGTTTATACTGTATGTCTGTCTGTGGACAGATTTTGTCAATTTTGCCAAAATGCATCCACAAAGCTTCACATGAAGCAAAAGCAAACAGGGTGTGAAGATGTCTACGGTCTAAGATTTCATTGGTCTTGCAGCCGTACTTTGCCTTTTGCCCTGAGACAACTCTGACAGGTTCCAGCTGCACCCGCGACCCTGAACTGGATAAGCAGTTAAGAAGACTGATGGAATGATTTGTGTAGAATTTTCTAAAGCTAATCTGACATTAGCTCTGTATGTTTACTGACATAAACCAGTGAACATTTGTGGCACGTTCAGGTGCACTCAAACAGATGGCAGGTCAGTGGCTCAGTGGTTAGAACTGTTGCCTCACAGCAAGAGAGCTCATGCTTTAAACCTGGGCAGGACCTCCTATATGTAATGTGCACACATTTATATGTAATTTTTCTACTTTTACTGACCACTTCAAGCTCTTTAGACTACCAGTCAACCTAACCCTGCATGCTTTTGGTCTGTGGGAGGAGTGCTTTTGTCACCACTCTCTTTGAATAGTGATTTAAATATTAATTATCTGGTTACATTTTAAAGATTGTGGGTGAAAAGTCAAAAAGGGGGAGACATTACTTTCTAAAAGGGACATCTGTGGAGTGGCCAGTGATTTCTGTTGGCCCTGTTCACAGCTCCTCAGGAATTAGTGCGACTCGCTTTGTCACCCAGACAGAAAGCTCTCAGGCACTTTATGAACTTTATGAGACCCCAACAATCAGACCATCCTTTGTGAGCAAGCACTTGGTGACTGACAGAAAAAACATGAACTATTCACTTCTGTTCAATTCCTTCTGTACACAAATCAGTTTGTTAGTGCGCTTTTCTCCTGGGACGTATGACTTGAAAGTTACTTCTCTTGTAGACTGTGATCATCGATGCATAACATATCTGAAAATGGTTTGCAGGACATGTTCCCCCGGCTCCTAAATATTCACGTTCTTGATGGGAAGAAGACATATTTCCTCTGATGTCACGCTAAAGGTGAGAAGCTCAAACACTGTTATGAAGGGAATGTTGTGCTGCGGTGATTCAGGTTTGTGAACGGACAGCTATTAGCCAAAAGATAATGCTAATGCTAGTATTCACCACTTCCTAAATAACATTACCACTGATGCTGTTAAATGATACAACAGTGCAATTTAGTTCTGCTGTACTCGCTGACCCAAAGTGAGAATATGAACGCTGGTCGAAGCATTACACAGAAATGCACCAGTTCAGCCCAGCATTTAAACCAGTGATCTGACATTAATCCCAGTCTGTCCTCCTGTGCCTGCACATGCGCCTTGCATTTTAAGTGTAACTGCTGTATGTGGTGCACATTTTGTCATAGATTGAATTTCAGTTGTTTTACAGTTGGAACAACAAAGGGGAGGCTGATCAATGCTTTCTGGGGTTTAGTCTATTTAAGCAAAGGCATTTGTTCTCTATATCTGCCACCTGAGTTTGGCCATCAGCAACACGGTGGAAGCTGCTTTAGGGATACTTTACAACAAAATGTCTCATTTGAATAAGTCTTTAACATTTCAGCGTAAATTTATTTTAATTTCTCATATGTTGGCTCATGCATTTGTCAAACATCACACTGTAGTGTTTCTTTAATAGCGTAAACTCATAAAGTACAGTTGTATCATGGGCACATACACACAATTTGGATCTAAAGTGAACTGGACCAGTAAAGCCACTGATTAATAAAGCAATTTTTAAAAATTTAAAGTGATGATGACGATTCATGAAATTAACAGTTTGGTCAACTGCTACCATGATGCGAGTCACTTTTAACAACAAATGCCAGTTTAGGCTGCTGGGAACTGGACTGCCAAGGGGAGACAGTAACAGTGGGAAATTTCCCCCCAAAAACATAGATCCTGGAATCACAACTATGACAGTATAATTCCCTGTAATACTGTAAAACACCCCAATGGTGGATAGGAGTAGCTGGATAAAATAGCCTGTTGATAATGAAAGTTTTGATTGAACTTACAGTCTAAGCTTACAGTAGTTCATACCTGAGAGGTTAACTTAAAGATTATCACGAGAGATAATTTAGCATAATCATTTATTTTGCTTGAGAGGTGTGAAAATCCTCTTCAGCACTGTACCCCAGCATGGAAAACCTTTTGATTAGGCATGTCAAACTCGTGGCCCACGGGCCGCTTCCGGTCACGCCCCCTACGTCCGGCCGACAATTGGCGTTAAAAATATGTTACAAATAGGCCCTTTAAGTAACTTTTTTGATATTCCACTTTCTCCTCCAGTTAAGAGGGTTGAGCGGAATGTCAAAAAAGTAACTTAAAGGGCCTATTTGTACCATATTTTTAACGGCAATTCACGGCCGGAAGCAGGGGGCGTGACCGGAAGCGGCCCGCTCAGGGTCAGTCCGTGGTGCATTAAAGAAACCAAACATTTTTTCAGTCTTTGCATAAGTGTAAATGTTTTCTGGGCTGGACTGGGACCTTTAGTGGCCCACGGTCTCCATGTTTGACCCCATGGATCTTTTTCCTTTCTCCACTCTGGCAACATCATTGCAACTTTACAGAAGCAGCTGTTCAAACACAGGATCCACACTACATTGGCTAACACCGCCTCTTTAAAGGGGACCTGTTGCATTTGCCTCTTGTGCTCATTATTACAATAGCAAAGTGATTGTAGTTATGTTCCAAATCCACATCAAGTGATGTCTCTAGTTGAAGTAATTCATCTTCAGGAGGAAAGTACAACTGATGAAACATGAATAAATAATGACTACTGCTATCAGGAAATGCCATCTTATTTGCCAATAAATCAGGGCTTAGCCACTCAATCAGTTCACCCCCCCCCCAGTAATACTTTATGAATGATGAGTAATTGAAAGGCATAACTCTACTCACTGTCTTGTTTACAGATTTTTTTCCTGTGTACTGATCTGTATATTTATTATGAAGGTTTATTTTTCTAAACTGACCGATAAATGAACAAATCTGTTACACAACTGAAAATTAAAAAGGTTTATTTAATTCAAATCAATGCATTTTTAACAAATGTTTACAAAGAGGAAAAGATAAGAATAATTTCTAAAAAATTTAGAAAATACATTTTTCCATGGAGGCACAAAGATTTTAATGTCACATTTTATTATTGTACAGTTTGTCAAGTGAAAGTGAGCATGGCTAATGCATATGAGAGCTTAAAATCATTATGGAAGCTTCATGAGGATGCTGATGATCTTGATTGTGTATCTGTTGCGTGACTGCGAAACGAGAGCTAAAGGAAAAGCTTCAGCTTTGCTAAACAGTAATCTGTGGTTTTGCATCATATAGGAAACTTTACTGAGAGTTAATTCTCAGTTTCTTCAGACGACTGGACTGAAAGATTTTTCAGAGTCTGACATAAAAGCCTCAATCTCCTGAACCGTGCGCGGGACGCAGGTCAGCAGCTCAATGCCGTCCGCCGTCACTGCGATGTCATCTTCAATGCGAACCTGCACACAGAAGGAAAAAGAAGTAAGTGAAACATGGCAGAGTCCAAAGCCGGAGACTTTCAGAAGCAAACTCGCTGTGAAAGCAAATCTAAGCCGGAGCATCTGGGGAGCAGATTTTTGTTTACCATTTTATTTTGTAGTAAAATCCTATTTTAAGAAATTTTTAACTCAAACTGTCAACTTGAAATGTGTTTTACATCTTTCAAAGCTCTTTGGAGCAAAACAGTTACTTTTCTTTCATAATACTTTTCAGCTCATAGACTTTATAAACGGCTGAATCAGCATCCAAGTTCTATTATGGCTGAATTTATCAAACAGATGTCAAAATGCCAGATATTCCATAATATTCATGACATTTAACAGTGTCTGACGTCCATATACAAATCCATGTGCACAGGAGTGGATTATGGGAAGGAAAAGGATGTATAGACATAATTTCGGAGTCTTAAAAGCTGCCTGTGGTGTCCGTGCTTAAAGGGACATTATCTTTATAACTTTTATCTTCAAAGTTGCCATTTGGCCTTCAGCCAATCATAAAAGAATACCAGTCCAGTCAGACTACAGATCAAGTAGCAAATGCATGTTTTTTACTGGATTCATTTCAGTATTAAATGTTCTGTCCAACCCCGATGAATCCACTCCTACATGAACAACTAAAAACAGGCACGCTAACCCCTCCAAAGCCGCGGAAGCGAGCCAGCACTTGGTTGTTGATGAAGACGCTCTGGGCCGGGTTAGCCAGGGCCTGGTCCAGCAGGTGGTTGATGAAGTATATGCCAGGCTCTACGGTGAGAACCATGCGCTCCTGCACCAGGCGGCCCATCCTGAGACTCTTCAATCCAGGCTCGTTAACCCGCTCAATACCCTGTACAGGAGATGACAGGTGATAACATCATTTTGTTATTGAAATACGTGTACTATTTTGGTGTACTTGAGTTTTTCTGAGATGCACTATTGTCATGTATCCCCACACTGACTGAGCACTGCATTCAGTGGTTAAACTGGAAATGCTGAGGGTTAACCGTCTTTCCCATTTACATGTCAGAACTGCTTATCAGTACAAATTCCTCCACCACAGCGCGAAATTATCTGCTCGCACTTCCATCCTCTCGCTGCTGCCCTCATCCTGAACCTGTTCCTTGCAGCTTGGCCTCTTTTTGTTCCTCTCACTTCTGCACCAGTGACCTCTTTATTATTGATGACACATCAATATTCCAGGGACAAAAAATGTTTTCATCCTGCACCGCTTCCTGATTTTCTTTACAGAAATAACTGTGGACTACACTTGTTGTGATGCTGCCAATCTCTGAATTTAAGAGCTCTTTTCTCACCTCAGGGTAACCTCCGACATCGTGCACATCAATACCCAGCAGATGTCCGAGGCCGTGGGGCATGAATACGGAGCCCAGGTGGACCTTCATCATGTCCTCCACGCTGCCATTCAGGAGGCCGATCTTTACAAGCTCTTCCAGGTGAATCTTGTCAGCCAAGCGGTGTATGTCAGTCCATTTCACATCTTCAAAACAAACACTTTTATCAGTGAAGAACAAAGGTGTTAAAACATTTAACTATGCATGCGATTTTAAAAGCCTTTTGAATGTTTAAAACCAGGCTTACAATTTACCGAGGAGCATAATTTACAAATCATCATTTTCAAGCCTCCAGCTGTAACGAATGCTAAAGAATATTTTTCTAACTCTACTGAAAATCCTGCATATGTAGCCAGTTTAAAGACAATCATCATCACTCTGGTCATTATTTATCAAAAATAAATTTCTATAATGGTAACAAACTGACTAGCATTAAACTTGCTGTATTTATGAACAGAAGATTCAGTTTTAATGAGATTCCCTCGTGGGTGTTAAACTGAACAGAAACCTGGTCTGATAGCAGCCATTACGGCGCGTGAGGATCTCAGCACGGCCTCGTAGATGGCCCTCTGGTCTGGAGTGAACCTGCCGTTAGCTGGGAAGGAGCAGGTGATGTCTGAGGTGTAGCAGTAGTACTCTCCACCCATGTCAAACAGACTGCAGGGGACAAAACATGAAAAGTCATTAGAGTAGAATTTATTACCAAAATGTTAAATACACAAAACAAGAGATGGCAAAGTCCTTAAAGGTCACGAGAACAGTAACCGTGCTGCTTTACGAAGACTGTAAGCTGGAAAGTTTCTCATTTCGAAGAATCTGTAGACATTCTGAATCAAAAGGCGAGAGAATGACACCAAATGGTACTCACCACATGTCTCCATCAGTAATTGTCTTGTCATTAGGAGCCCCAGCATGGCCGTAATGGAGGACAGAGGAGTTGTTGCCACTGGTGGGAATAAACAATGTATAAATTTAAAAAAGAAAAGACAACTAGTAACAAAATATCAATAACTACTTCAAAGCTGTGAATACTTTAAAGCATCAAATGGAATTCAGCTTTAAGCTCCTGGTTTGAACAGGAAAACAGCTTTCATCTACAGACCACTAATCCTCACGACGTTCACGATACGGCCTTTAAAACAAAAGGCCAGAGCATGATTAACAATTTTTCATCCATAATGATGCTGCTAGCTCACAGCTAAAGGGAGGACGGTAATGTATTTTTTAATGAGAACGGTTTGTTTTGGCCAACAAGTCACCAGGGATGCAGCAGAGACGCACAGCGCCTGTTCGGCTGCATTATAAACTCAGCATTTTCTGCTCAAAACCTTGAAGGTGCTGCAAAAGCATAGTGTCCTCCACTGTATTACATTTTTTTTCTAAAATGTAAGGTTTTTTTTTGTTTTTTTTTGGAGTGCTCAACCTAACGGAAGAACACAGTAATTGGTGCTAATGCTACGGCTTCGGTTTCAGGCTCAACTGGTCGATTGTTTGGTCAATATTCTACAATTGCCAGTGTTCGATTCTTAAAGAGAAAAGCACTACATCAGTGGGCTTCCTTACTTCATGTCTGGCACCAGGAGGAAAAGAAAAAAAATCCCTGTAACTTTGTAACCTTAAACTCACCTATTCTAAAATTGTCTAATTTATTGAATGTTTATTTAACTAATTTGACTGGTGCAGGTGTGGGTACATGTTCAGTTTCTTTGGTTGCATGCAGTCCTTCCAACATAATCAGAAATAAAACAGGTAATGAATTAATGAATGGTAAAGCTCACGTTCCACAGATGCAGGTGTATGAGGTGTGGCGCATTCCTCCCTTAGTGTAGCAGTAGTGCTTGAAGAGACTGCAGAGGAAGAAGCAGCAAAAAAGAAAAAAAAACACTAATTAGCTGAAGGACTTCTGCTGCCCCTTTTCTGACTGTGCTTTTCAAGAATTCATTCAGCACTCGTTCTTTAATCATCACATGGTCGAGCACAAACATCAGCGTTGCAGATGCTTGTGGGATGTTTAACGGTTCCTGCTGCATAGCAAACACAAATGAGTACGACTACACCAAGGGTAGCGAATACTCTACTAATACTAAAATACAAACAAAGTAAAGTGAAATATTTATAGTTACATTCTTCTGCATTTTGCTCCAAGATCTTGGGCTTGACTAAAAGCTACAGGCAGCTAATTCTGAGTTAGCTTTGAGCACATCGAAGCTACAACCAGGGTTCTGAATCATAACGCTGCAATAATCTGTGTGGCTATTTTTAGACTTTGTTTATATACCAGCAGCATGCAGTGAAGCACCATGCATGCTCGCCAGTTACTGCCATTACTAACAAGGTCTTCAGATTTCTTACTCCGCTGCAGCCAATAATACTGATATTTGAGTAGTGGCATGCAAAGAGATGTGACATTTCTGTTTGTTCCAGCTGAGCCACCAGGGCGTAATCTGAACTCATCTAAATTTAAAACATCACTTTTGAAGCTTTTACAAATCCGCTAATTATATATTGCCAAATGCAATGAACACATCAGCATGACACCTAGCCAAATGAAGGTGAAAAAAGTTCATTTGCACAAACGTTAATCATGTTAAGTAAGACTAAGCAAAGTCTAACGGATGCTTCAATCCCTGCATGCACTGCAGAAGCACGGGCAGAAGAAAAGACATTTGTCACTAAACACAGGCCTGTTTATGATGCAAAAACATAAAAAATTACCTCTCCATTTCATATTCTTTCTTTCCAGGTCTCACGTGCTTCATGACCTACAGGGAAAAAATGAATATATGTGATTAGCAAGCTTGAAAATCACCTTCTGATCTTTAATGCAAGTTCAGTAGTTATTTGTACCCGACTGCAAGGTGGCAGAAAACCTGTGAATCTCTGTCAGACGTGTGATAGTTGTGGTTGTTATCAAGTTATAAAACAAATGCCCCCAGTTTGATGCCATGGGTTTGCCTTCCCATGATACCCCCCATGAATGTAAACACAGACAAAGCAGATTGTGTGATACACATGGCAGAGAAAGAAAGAAACAGATGGATCGCTTCGTTGCTGCAGCTAACTGCCGGGACAGCGCTGGATGCTAGCCAAGCTTTGTGGTGAAACACACGTTTTAACTGAGCATCAGTTTAACCATTTTTGATAACGTGGTGTAAACATTTTGTGTTGGTGTAAACAACCAGTGTGTAAATACAGCGTGACTAATAGAGGCTGAAAATGACTGTAGTGTGCATTATGAAGGGATATGCTAACTAACTGGTCCTCATATTGATTATGCTAGTTAAAGTATGCTAGTCTACTGAAAATTGTAATGTTTAAAGATCTGTTAAATATTCCATTTAGCAAAATCTATGGATCTATGTACATATTAGTATTTACAAGTGTGAGAGTTGCTTATTTTTACACAGCACACCTATGGGGCGCAACACTGTGAGGTCCCTGAAGAGGTTATTCATGGCGATGCAGTCAAATCCTGTGCAGATGTAATGTATTGCTTTAATGTTACAGCTTATTGGTCAAATGCTATCACAGTTAACTGCTTGCCTCTGAGCTGCTGTTAAAAATCAATAGCATTTAGACTGTTTAATGTCTTAGAGGATCCTGACTTCTTGGATTCTTTGGGGGAGTTTTAAAAATGTAATAAGGTTTTTCATACTTTGGGTGTTTAATTCCATGCTCTGAACTTTGACCCCCCCCCCCCCCCCCCCCCCCCTCACTACCTTCCCTTTTTTTTTTT
>VOQJ01047546.1:765-11307 GCA_015052665.1 Apistogramma diplotaenia | reverse complement strand
TTAAAGGGAACCATTTAAATTAATTCCTTTTTTAAAAATTGCATAAATTTACACCTGATAATTTAATTAAAATTGTTTTTTTTTTTTTTTTTTTTTAAAAACAGTCTTGTGTTGTGTTGTTACTAGTGCTTCTGCACTACCGCCTCATGAATGAATCTTTGGCCTGGTAGGAGGCTCAGAGCTTCTGTAGATTAAAGTACACTGACCTGGCCACTACTTTCCTGTCTCCATCAAATGAGTCCACATTCCACCTGGTTGTGAATCTTGTGATCATGTAACACTGATTTGGCTTTGATGTTGTAATGTCCTGTTATTTGTTTCTTCCCAAAAGCCAAAAAGTAACATTTAAACTCACTTAATTTCCTTAATGTCTTACAATTCAAGTAGACCCGCCTGATGATTGTCACTGGTCCTTTAAGTTTTTTGTGGCACACCTGTAACCAAATACATTCTGGTGTCTGCGTAACTTATTTGAATGGAATGTGAATAAACCCAACCTTCATGTCAGCAGAAGGATTCACAGGCAAAACACAGCAGATGCAGAGGATCATATCAGGTATTTTTACAACCCCGGCTATAAATAATTTTTATAAATGAATTACACTGTTCAGTTTATTCAAATTCATTTAACTCATTTTTGTTGCTGTACTGCTTACCAAATTACCAATACAGATAAATTGTAAATGGATAAACTGTAGTTAAAAAAACATGACTTATAAAGTCCTGTTTTGCTTTTCTTGTTTCCAGACTATTCTGCATTTGCAGCCATGGGTCATAAAACTGTCATTTGTGCAGGTAAATCACCAGCGTGAAAACAAAAATCTACTTTTTTTGCAAAACTATGAGTGTTAACCATTTTTTATCCTCTTGAAAATCTAGTATAGCAATTTTTTTTATAAAAAAGTACAACATTTACGTTGAACCTTGCTAAAATTTACATTTAATGGAAAAGCTTTTCTATCATAAAGGAAAAAAGTATTCAATTTCAATTCAATTCAATTTTATTTAATTTATGCAGCGCCAAATCACAACAAATGGTCGCCTTTTTATTGTAACCTTACAATAATTTCAAGTATTACATCAAATTCTGAAAATACTTTCTGAAACGAACAGTGCAATGAGTCTACCAACATTCAAAGCTTTTGGGAGCGGTGACAGGTCATGCCAAGTGACATCAAGATTTTTGCATTCAGTGGCTGATTTGCATTGTTTTGCATTCTTTTACTGACAATAATAAGGTTTCATTCTCTGCAATACTCTACTCAAGATTAAATAAATCAATTTATCAATTTCCATTTCTAATTTTTTGACAGATAAAAATGATCAGATCAAAAAAATAAATAAAAACACTGCCCCTGCAGGGTGCACTCTGTACAGGTCGCCAGCCTGTCACAGTTGTTTTGTTTTGTTTATTTTGTTTTTTGTTGTTGTTGTCTATTTTTTTATTTGATATGTGTCAGCTGGTATAGGCTCCACACCCCACATCTTAACTGGAAAACAAAAAAGCAAACAAACCAACATGACTAGATAACAGAACAGATAAGATAGTTTGTTTTTATGTGGATAATAAAGATAAGACCATAGCTTTAATACCATAACTATGGAAACAAAATACACCAACTATGCATCTATATTTTCAATGAAAAGGTGAAGATTGTTCAATTAATTGGTGTCCTTAATATCTAAGGTGAGTTAAGTTAAATGGTTTTGAAATAATTGAGCTACAGTACGTGACCACACATAAGTAAATGGGGGTAAAAAACTGGAACCCCAAAATAGAACCCTGTGGAACTCCATAACTTATGGAAACTCACTTTTTGTTTTATAATAATTGTGCAAATTTTAAATTTTTGTAAAGTTCCATTCACTTTCCTTTGTCCTCTATAAATGATATTTAATATCAATTGTAATATCAAATAATGAATTACTTAGTGATTAGGTCAGTTGATTTAAAGATGAATTCATCAGTTTTCTTTTTTCAGAAAGCTTTCAAGACATGCTTTTAATGTACAGACATGCATGCTTGACATGCTCTTTTTTATCCTCCTGCCCAATGTGAAGTCGGATGATTTTGTTGTCATATCATCCATCTATCCGTCACATCTGACTGTGAGGTTTTATCTTTCCAGTCTATGCATGCTAAAGCCACTAGGAGTTGATGCATGAAATTAGGCATATGTGTTCTTTACTTTTAAAAGATGTGCAACACAATATTTATATTCCTGGATGTTTAGTCACCCTTGTGCACTTTGGCTGGATTTATGGAGCATTGTTAACAAAGCGTAGACCAAACATTTGTAGAAATGTTCAAGATAATTACAGAATGTCAATCTGTTACAGCGTGCTAAAAGTTTTTAAAAACCTGTTTCTGCTGGATTGTGCATTATATCTTTATTCTCCGAGGGGTGACTAAAGGTTTTTGAATAAAAGTTCACGGTAAGCCCTCAAAATTAGGGCAAATAAAGTTTTGTAGGCAATGACATGCCTGCTGAAGGGTTTCTTTTTTGAAATAGGGCTTTAATGCTATCTCGACAAAAATAGATATATTTGTATTCGGTGGATAACTGCTTCTTCCTGTTTGGGTTTTAGTAATTTTCCTAATGCATCTGATGACTACCACCAGCACTACACTGAGTTCGACAGGTGAGTGGACAAAAGTAATAATATTAGTTGAACCAAATATTTTCCAAAATAAAGGGCTAAATGCTTGACCAGCATTTAGTCCCAGTACTGTATATATTTCTACTGAACATTCCTGGGATATACTAGACCTATCCATCACAGCTAGGACAGCCTCCAGGCTCCCTATTACCTGAGGTGAAAAAGCAGAAGAAAATGAATGGACATTTAATATCATCTGACATTACAGTAATAAGTGTAAAGTATATTTGGGATTTGTGTGTATCCCTGTTGCTGTGTTTAACGTGCACATGACAACTTGATTGTCTTTGTTGATGCAGATTTTCAGTGTTTAATTTTAAAAAGACAAGTTAATCTTGTTGTTGTTGTTGTTGTTGTTGTTGTTGTTGTTGTTGTTGTTGTTGTTGTTGTTGTTGTTGTTGTTGTTGTTGTTGTTGTTGTTGTTGTTGTTGTTGTTAGTGCTTCATCAGTACCACCTCATCAATGAATCCCTGACCTGGTATGAGGCTCAGAGATTCTGCAGAATAAAGTACACTGACCTGGCCACCATAAATAACATGGATGACGAAAATCAGCTGATCAACACTCTGAGCAGTGATGTGCCATCCACCTGGATTGGACTTTACAATGGACAGTATAACAACTGGTGGTGGTCTGATGGCAGTGGCAGAGCGGTTTTCACCAAATGGGCCCCTGGTGAACCAAACAACAGTGGAGGCATTGAGGCTTGTGGAATGATGTATACTAGCAGCCTGTGGAATGATGCTTCATGTTCCACATCCCTGGCTTATGTGTGTTATGAACGTGAGTAAATAGCATACACTTGGTTTTTGTAGCAATGTAAAGTGATGCAAATACAGTGATTAAAATTAAGACCAACTATTAAAGTTTAGGAGTTCATGCTTTTGCTCCCAGGATATTAATCTGTCTCATGATTTTAATATCATTTTTTGATTATGATAAACTTTAAATTATATGAGTCATATCTATAGCTAGCAGCGAGTTTGTATTCATGCTTGTGCTTCAGAAACTCTTCAAATAAATTATTCCTCTGCAGATGATCAGTCAGCTGTTTTACAACGACTCTTTCAAGAATCTTTGAGAGAACAGGAAGGTTGGAGATTGGCCTATAATTAGCTAAGACAGCTGGGTCACATGATGGCTTTTTAAGTAATGGTTTAATTACTGCCACCTTAAAGGCATTAAAGAGATTGATCGCTCATATTTAAGATTGAAGCATCAATTAATGGTAGGACCTCTTTGAGCAGTCTTATAGGAATAATGTCTGATATGTTGATGGTTTGGAGAAAGTAAGCTCAATCAGAAAGAAAACATCTAAATAAATAATAGTGGCTATGACTATTTTTCTCTAATAGTTAAAAATTTTATTTGTGAAGAAATACATGTAGTCATTACCAGTTAAGGCTAAAGGAACACTCGATAGTAAGATGTCCTAGATTTATAGAGGGATTCTTATAGAGCAAGAAACTCTTTTAGAAGATTTTTTAGTGTGTTAACAAAGTACTAAGTTGGTATCTGTGATTTTCCATAATACTGCAATTATTTCAAATTATCACTCACCCTAAGAACAACCTGCTGCTTGCACGGATATAACGTCTTAAATTTAATCTGCTCCTCTCTCCCTGTGTGTTTCTTTAGTTCAGCAGGATGGCAACAAGACGTATTTCCATTACACAGATACACAAACCTGGGCCGGCAGTCAAGATCTGTGCAGACAGAAGCACACTGATATGGCATGTGTGCATTCAGTACAGGAAAATTCACAGACTGTTGACCTAAACAACAACGTGTGGTTCGGTTTGTTTAAAGATGCCTGGCTCTGGTCAGATGGAGCAGAAACCTCCTTCAGGTACTGGCAAATAGGCCAACGTTATAGTGGAAACTGTGTCTCTGTGGAAAGTGCACAGCAGGGACGCTGGATTCAAGCTGACTGCAACCAGAAGACAAATTTCGTCTGTCATGGAGGTGCTGTAAGGTTCCGAAACGCAAAATTAAAAATCAGTTCCTAGATATGATACAAATGTGTTTTTTAATCAAGCAATAAAACTGGGGTTAAAAATAATGAAAGCCATAATAATGACTGAGATAATTATTTGTTTGCATTCTGCAGGTCTCAAACTAAGGAAGATGGTAATAAGGATAAAGGTGCAGTCCACTGTGGATCTCACTGACCCCACTGCCTACAGTTCATTCCTAACAATGGTACAAACATTCAAGGTTCAAGTTTTCTTTACTGTCCCACTTGAGGAAACTGGTTATGCAGCAGTTCATAAAATAACAGTAAACACATCAACAACCAAAAACTACAGAAAAAGTCCCATCAGCTCAGCTGGGGTCCTGCCTGTTATTGAATACCAAAGCTTGTTATAACTCATTCCAAGTCTGTTTTAAACATTAATACTTTATTCAACACATTATGTCCTACATGCATTTGCATTTGAAAGGAAAACTTTGACTACACTTTACCTGGATGTTGCACATACCACGTTGCTGATAAATCTAAACAGTCTGATAGCGGGAACATGTTTTTTTTTCTTCAGTTGGAGTCAAGCCTGATAGCTCAGGGAGTGACTGATGTCAAACTCAAATGGCAAGGCAACAAATAACGACGTGTCTTTCAAGGGCTGCAGGTACGAGGAGCTCCCTACAGGAATCCCACATTGTGCTGTAGACCAACTTTCATTTGTTGGAAAAAAATACCAGTGCCAAGTAAATTTGTAAGAAAAATGTAAAAAATCTAAATAAATGTTCTTTTTTTCTTCTTTTTTTTTTACAGGATGCTGACTGCAGAAGTGCCCATTTAGTTTCGCTGCAACATCGGAGGTTAAAGTGTTTTGTAGTGCTGAAGAGTGAAAGATTATATTACCTTACATTTACTGTAAAAACACACTCTTGTCTCCATTAGTCCCATAATCGTTTTTCATTAATTTGCAGCTATAGGTACAAGTAATACTTCTGTAGATGAAATTTAAAAATGCACAATGAATTGCTTTTTAAGGCCTGTTTTTATTACAAAGTTGCTAATAAATAAAATGAGTGTTTTGAACATAAATGCTAGCCTGCTGTTATCAAAGAGTGGTAATGTTCTGCATACGTCTTCTGAAGTACTTCTTTGGACACATCATCGCTGTTGTGTCCTGGCTTCGCCGGGTGTTTCGGGTCTTTACAACAGACGACCTCTTCCAGGTGTCTTACACCTTGTCCAAGCACTTTGCTGCAGCATGGCAAGTGTACTGGTCAGTCACTCCTCCTCCACACTGGAGTGTATCTCCTCCTGCACCACTGTCATGGGCACCTTGTAAATGAGCATGGGGAAGGAAGGAAGAAATTGGCCCAGTAGACCAGACTTGTCCACTGCCCTCATCCACCCATCCAGGTCAGGACTTGACCAAACATATGTCCTTCAGACTGCAGTTGAAGACCTTTCCAAGGCTCTTCACAGGTTTTTCCGATATCGTCGGAATCTGGTCTCCTCCTAGCCTGAAGCAGAATCGGTCATTGTTCTTCCCTTTCTTCACGACCATAGAATGTGATTTTGTGGGGTTGAAGCTCATGGTGGTTTTCTCTTTCCTGACTTGCTAAGAGTACATTGGCACTCCAGTTCCACAGACTTCACCAGCATGTTCACTGCTAACATGAACAGGATCACCGATCACCGCAGCTGGTACGAGTCCAATGTGCAACCAGTGTTGCACATCCCTGCAGCTGAGGACTGACTTTTCCCAGAAGAAGAACATCCAGCATGCAGTAGCAGTTTATTTAAACCATATATTAACCTTTATAGGCTACAGTGGAGGGTCTGTAATTGGTAAATGCATGTTTTCTAGTAGAAGGCTGATGAGCTGTTCTGTTTATTTAAAAAAAGAAAAGTCACTTTATTTGAAAAAAAACAGGAATCATCTTTTCACATCAACTTTCACTTAGATGAAGACACTAGTGTATTGAACTGGATAAAGCAACTGGTTTTAATCTTCATTGCAATTAGCTGAACATTAACTGGTTTCAGCATTAAAATGTACACTGTTTTAACTTAATAAAGATCAGAAATACACTGACAAGATTTACAGCAAATATAACATTCAACACAACATTCCCAACTTTGACCTTTAAATTCCCACACTTAGCGAAGAGGTATAGTTTCTCTCTCATTAAATTCAGTTAAACTTACTCTACTGTCAAAGTCTAAGCTACTTTATAAATCACAAGTTAACATAGACTGAATGTCATTTAAGCAAGAGCAAAGAAAAGCAAAGGCAAACTCCTAAAACGGGAGCTAACAAGATACTGCGGCTTTCACTAACGTAATCCGGCGAGACTTCCCCAGCGTGGGTTGGTGCAAATTAAACTTACAAATCTTAGCAGAAACGTGCACAAAACACATCTCTCACTGTCATCTCCTGGTACAATGCATTGCTATCCAGATCATATCTGATGCAGATGGGAAGTTTAGTGAAGTTTAGTTTAGTGAAGTTTTCAGTGATTTGTATTTTAAAGTTCGTTTCCATTTAACTTCACCATTTTTAGATTTTTTTTCAAAATCGCCTAATTTTCACATTTACCATTCAAATACTAAGAAGAGACGAGTGATGAGGCACCAGCCCACTAAGCCTCACCATCGACCGTACCGTAGACCGTATTGCTGTCCCTCTGCATGTCGCTATGAAGTTTAAACACTTTTACTATATGAACTAAATTTCTATATTTTAGCTGGTGTATATAATGAAAAGTGCTTTTTTTTATCAACAACTGTATGTGTAACGTATTCTTGTGCTGAGCGATCATAAAACTGCTGCAAAAAGGCACTAGGTGAGGCACGCAGTGCTCGTGCCTCATGGCAGGGGGCGCTGGTGATCCCAGGGATTCTTACGACAGCAAGCTACAGTAAACAGTTAGCAAACAAGTTATCGATGCTTTTCTTCAAAAGCAGTGGCACATGGACTTCATTTATTTATGAAGATAATAGCAGTTTTTTTTTATTTCTATGCTAGTTTTAAACAAAACATGTTAATTGTTGCCAATCAAATGGTGAATAAGCTTCTCTGTAGGTTCATATGTTTGTAAAGCTGATGTGACGACGTCAGTGCCTCACCAGCCACGACCCTCACCGCACGTCACTGCAATACAGGTAGATTAATATGCCAGAATGAAAGCAAACTATAGTTTGTCAGTTTTTCCCTTTTGCCAAAGCATAAACTGTACGCCAACCAAAATAATGTGGTGACATTATTGGGTGTACCACATCTTCTTCATTTTTCTTGTTCCATTGATGGTGAACCGCTTTTAATGGACCTGAAAAAAAATCAAAATAAATGGCTGGAGAACAGACTCATGGTACTGAATGTGGGTTTGCTTTATCTTAGGGAATACACTAAACAAAGGTCATGAGCCCCCAGAGTTAGTTCACATTACTTTCTTTAAAATAATATTTTAATAGCTGCCCTGAACTAATCTAATCCCTGTCTACACATCAATAAAATAAATATAGAGAAAAGATACATTTACAGTATACATACATTCTTTCTTTTAGAATAAAATATAAACTCAGCCTATCAGGATCTCTGCTCTGAATCAAAAATATTCTCCTTTTCACTCAAAAGTGAAAGATAAAACTTCTAAAGAGCAGTAGACCAAACTCATGGCCTTGGCAGGTAAGATGTTATACCTGTTGTTGAACTTGGATTCACATTATAGTAGTCAGCGCTCTCCTCTGGGCCACCATGTTGCCCTGTTGGGGTGAGCAAAAGTAAGCATTTAAGAACAGGAAGCGGTGCCGTGCACAACAAACCCGACCCCCGGCAAACAATTTTGCTGATTTGAACATAAACACGTCACACGGCAAACACTGAATCATGGAGGTAAAGCACAGATTATCTTGTCCATGCTCATAATTTTCCAAGGTTTTAAAAAGTTGATCTAAAATCCATCCATCCATCCTCTTGTCAGGTGGGACATAAGAGAACTGAGCGATCAGATTGATAGACAGTCTAAGGTTGTACAGTATTATATATACAATGAGTGTATCTGGATCATGTCCCGATCAAATGTTACATTTCCACGGACAATAGTGATAGGCTTCCTGCTGCAACAAATGAGAATGATGTGTCTTTTTTTAAGCTGACATACAGACATGCATTCATTCTAGTAGTCTGCAAATCCAGACTATATCGGAGCCACATGATGTTCAGTTCTTACCCCTCCACAAGTATGTGCCTGGATATCAGATGAATCTGATATGTGACTTTTTTAATTAATTAATTTATTTATTTATTTATTGCCCAGTCTGAGGTATAATTGGGCATTTTCACTACTTTTGATTTGATCTTAACATTTCACCTGGTTACATTCAGCTGTTTACCTGACCTTGTTCTATATCACTTTTTAGACTGTTTTTTTAATTGTTCATAATTTATTAACACATTAGACCTAAAATCACACAAAATACATCAAATCTGAGTATTTATTTTTTACTGTGAAAACCACAAACATGTTTAACAACTATTTTTAGAACTCAAAATATACATACATAAGTTCTAATTTTCAAAAACTTTGCAACAACAGTTGCTGTCCAACACACAGATAGACGGGCACGTCACAGGCCAACACTTCCAGGTGTGTCACTCCTCCTGTTGTACACCTGCAGACAGCATTTACACATGAGTCTGCCTATAGTGGCTCTTGAGCCAGCATATGTCTTGTCAATGACTACACAACACAACAGCATGCACACCATGGAGGTACAGTCTGTTGCATCATTCACATTAAACAGTTTAAAATGTTAACCTGGCTCCTGTTAACAGCCTCTAAAGCCACCCGCAAAGTTGAACATTGGAACCGAGCGTGCAGAGATAAGAAAGCAGTGATCAAGGTCACTGAACAGAAATGCAGATGTTTCCTCACAGCAGTGAGTAAAGCAGATGATGGAGGACCAGAGCAATGGGCAGTGAACCTGCTGGTGGGCTTCACACCAGGTGAGCGCAAGATTGAAACAGGGGCCTCGTTTGGGCATCAACAGTGGGTTGACCTGTCACTCACTCATTCACAGCACAACACTAGAGCCTGCTGGTATTCTGCTGGATAGCCCAAGTGGGGAATTACGATGCACATAGCAGCTGGAGCACAGTAACCTACAAAAGAAAGACTCACCTGCTCACAGCATACTGTAAGTCAAACTTGGACGCACAGTGAACAATCTCCATGCATATGCATACTGGAAGCATACAGGACTGAACCTGTCATAATACAGTTGAAGGTCAACGCTCTGCCGTATGCAGTGCACACAGTGAGGTGCGAGCCTCTCCCCATGCTGCAAAAGCTTAAAGAGAAGCTCCCCAGGAGCAAGAGTGTCACCCATGGTGCCAATGAAGAACTCCACAGGTGAAGCTGGTATCCATGCTGATTTAAACAGCCAAACAAGGCTGTTAAAACAAAACACCTTGGAGCAACTTGACCTGTGTTTAAAGTCATGCAGCACA
The DNA here is from genome assembly GCA_015052665.1 of Apistogramma diplotaenia. Classification (NCBI taxonomy): domain Eukaryota; kingdom Metazoa; phylum Chordata; class Actinopteri; order Cichliformes; family Cichlidae; genus Apistogramma; species Apistogramma diplotaenia. The sequence continues at coordinate 1,174 of VOQJ01047546.1, read as the reverse complement.
TCGAGGCGTTGGACTGAAGCTCAAAAAAGAAAGATGCTCCATGAGACAAACTCAGCTGCAGTTACTAGGACACCTCATTGTTAAGTCCCAGACCTGACCAAACCCACACAAAGTTGAGGCCCGTTTACACGACACTGTTTTAAAACTGTGTCGTTTTGATGCGTTTGCGCCTTTTGTTTACATGACAACGGCGTAGTTCTGATGCGTTTCGGCCTCCCGTTTACACGACAACGGAGTGAAAATGGTGCGTTTCGAAAACGCTCCGGCTTGCGTTTTCGTGTAAATGCAAAGAACCGGCGCTTTTTCAAAACGGGGGCACTTGCACATGCGCATTATGGTTTCAACCGCCACAGCTTTCTGCGCATGCACAGATTCACGAGTACTTCGTGTCTTCTAAACTTAACAGCCC
>VOQJ01047544.1:55289-73702 GCA_015052665.1 Apistogramma diplotaenia | reverse complement strand
GTTATACTGGTGACTGTTCTTTAAAAAAAAAAAGAAGATAGACAACGCTCTGAAGGGATTAAGAGTGACTAAACAGACTACAAAAGCGCACACCTAATCTCAGATCACCAGTTGTTTCTTGTGCCATTCTTTATCTGAGCTGCTTTCTTTTTTTCTTTTTTTTTAAACCGGTCACATCTGCTTCCACAACCCACCAGCCTGGAGTCTTCTGTATTTTCACTCCCACTTCAATTAACATGCCCCCCCCCCCTCCACATCTAGTATGGTCAGGCTGCCAAAGATAGGAGAGCAAGGACCAGCGGGAGTCACTAGTGTGTGCGCGTGTGTGTGTGTGTGTGCGCGCAATATCAGATGAGATAAAGGTGAGGTCACCCAGCGAGAGACTGGCTCAGGCTGAACAGAGGGTGGCTACTCCTTTCATCTTCACACGATTGCAGATGCAGTCATGCGCAGTGCGGCCGTCTACAGTCCGGCACACTCGCATTACTGAGATTAAGCTTGCGAAGGTCACTAGCGGCATTTGCATCTGAATAATAATAATATGATGAGGAAAAAACCTGAAGTTTATAACAGACAGGAGAAACGAATAGAAGGCGGCACTGGGGAAGGAGAGAGAGTGATTAAGAGAAGGCGAGCAGGAAAAGTGAAAGAGAGTAACTCGGGTCCCCACAGAGCTGTCCTTCAAGCTGTTTGGTGCCAGAGAAACTAACAGCCCAGCGGCTGCCGGGACACAATGGCCATCGATCAAGAGGACACGCCGGCTTGCTGGGCAATAATCAAATAAATAAATCACCTTGTGTTGTCCCACAGCAATGTGGCGGGACTGAGAGCTTCAGGCAAATCCCGGCTTTTCACACTGAAATACTGATGAATGAAGCAGGAAGGTCACTACGGCACATCAAGCTCTCTGCTACCTGCTCTGCTGTCACTCGCTTCCCTTTCTAGCTTGACTGAAAAGAACAAAATCTGAATATTTCTGTAATTATAAATCACCCTCTTTCCCTTCCCCTTATTCTTTTTTATTAGGAGTAATTGGGGGCTTCTTTCCCTCTTCTCCACATTAAGAGACTGATATGATAGTTAACCAGTGGTAAGAACTGTTGCTGTTATGTAACGAGCTGATTATATATTTCAACAAGAAGCACTCGGAGAGAGCAAACCTCGGCCACGACAGCTAACTCGCTGGGCAGTATTTGCTTCTAAGGGAATAATATTGTATTTTCTATATATTGATTTTTTTTCTTTGTTCTTTTTAAATGTAGTTGAAGATGTTTGTAGTGCAGTAAAAATCAGATAAGGGGGGCATGGCAGATGTTTACTTTGATTACACAAACATTATGTAGGAGCAGGTAGGGATAATTGGTATTGATTTATAAATAACTGAACATGAATAACTTCAGCTCATTATATAATATTATACTACAGTAACTAGGCAACTCTTTCTCTTGATGAAACTTTCTTTAAAGAACAAATTTTGGGGTCAGCCTGAAAGAAAGGCACGTGTGAAATGTGATATAATTTACTAAATGTTGCCAATGCAAACAATGGCAGTAAAAAACATAGTTTTAAATAGCTCTTTATAGCATTATTATTCCTTTGACCTTCAGCTCAATCTGTTGACCTTGAAGGAGAGGTCAGAGGTCAAATGCGACACATTTTAAAATTCTAATTCTATATGTTGACACCACACACACCACCACACTTGTAAGACTCTTAGTTTCTAGGGATTTTTGTCACTTTTAAACCAATAAATCATTATGGTTACCATGAAGACTTTTGTGGATGTAAGACAATTTTTAATGTCTTGTTAACAATTTAATCAGATTTCATTTAAAACTTTTTGAGCTATCGCGTTTACACACGCACGTGCTACCAGTGACATAACTTAGACCAGGGGTCCTCAATCCCAGGGCCTGAGGGCCGGTGTCCTGCAGGTTTTGCATGCAACCCTGCTTCAACACACCTGAGTCAATTAGCAGGACTCTGGAGAACTTAACTGCATACTGAGGAGGTGATTCAGCCATTTGATTCAGGTGTGTTGAATCAGCAGGGTTGCATCCAAAACCTGCGGCCCTCAAGGACTGAGAGTGAGGACCCCTGAAATAGGTTTTCTCTCTTTACAGCGATTTGTTCATGTCTGAAATTTTGGAAATATACTACAAATCTGTAGAGATTAAAATGACTTGTGAAGTAAGATGACGAGATGATTGAGCCATACCTGCTAAACATGTTTCCTAAAGCACACATCTTCTTTACATACTGTACTAATAGTGAAAATCTATAGGTATTCTTAAAGAAAATATAACATTGATCTTCTCACTCCTGTTTAACCTAATATGTAGTCATTAAGCTGAATAATGAGTTGGTGTGAGTTGCCCTGTTTTCGCTGTGGAAGTGTTTGCCTTTTCTTGAATATCATCTTCTTCTTCCAGCTGCTCACCTCAGGTGTCCCCAGAGCAGATCATCTGCCTCCATCTCATCCTATCCCTAATAACCTCTTCTATCACACCAACCTCCTGCTTGTTCTCCTTCACTACATCCATCAACCTTCTCTGAGGTCTTGTTTCCTCCTGCCTGGTAGCTCTATCTTCAACGTCCTTTGTCCAGTATATCCACTATCCCTTCTTTACACATCCAAACCATCTCAGCCTTGCCTCTCTAACTCTGTCTCCAGACTTTGGACCCATCTGATGCTCCAAACGCACACCTCACCACTGTCACACTGTTCTCATATGTGTCCTGCTTCATCACCATGCTTCTCTGCTGCTTCCGTCTTCTGTATGCAATAACTCAGTTGCTCACTCGGCAGCCTGTCATATGATTTCTACATTGCATCTGTAGTGCATCTTGGCATGAAGCCATACCCCTGCTCATTGATTACCAGCTCTCTTCTTAATTGAGCTTCAACAACTCGTTCCCACAGCTTCACCGACTTTATACATCTGTAGTTCCTACAGCTCTGCACATTATCCTTGTTTTTGAAAACTGGCATCAATACATTTATTCTTCATACCTCAAAAAGTCCACTGCCCTCTCTTCTAAGCATTTCCATGTCTTCATAGGGATGTCATCTGGACCTTCTACCTTTCCTGTCTACATAGCTTTATAACTTTATAGCATTTCTCAACACCCTCTTCACTCATTAGTCCATTTCCATCTCTATGTTTAGTCAGCCTAACCTGCTGCACATCCTTTCCAGCTCAATCCCTTCCTGGCCAATCGATACAAGTCCTTTTCTCCTTCTTTAGTGTCTGGCCTCACTTACAACTTGCCGAACTCTGTGAATTCTTCCTTCTTCATCTTCGACCATTTAATCCCTGCCTCTGCATCCACTCACTTCCTCTTCTTCATGTCCAGAGTCATCTTACAGGCTACCATCTGATACTGCCTGGCAACATTCTCCCCTGACACCGCCTTGCAGTCGCCCATCTCTTTCAGACTGCACCTTCTGTTAAGATAAATTCCACCTGTGTGCACCTTCCTCCACTCTGATGTGACCAACGTTCCTCCCACTTCTTGAACTACGTGTTCATGACAGCCATTTCCATCCTTTTTTCAAGCTTCGCTGCCATCTGTGCGTCCACATTTCTCTCTTCAAGGCCATGCCTACCCAGCATCTCCTCATCACTTTTGCTCTCTTCACCTACATGCCCGTTGAAGTCTACTCCACTCACCACTCTCTCCGACCACTCTTTAGAACCTAATCCATCTTGCTCCAGAATCCCACTTTCACTTGGTTTTCTGACAAAATTCATGATGACTCCATCTTTAAAATCATGATCCTATTGGACACTCTCTTCAGCTCCGCCTCATTTCCCTTCTATCTGTGGTAGAGCCCTTAAATCCACCTCAGATGCTCCTGTCCTTGCTTCCCTTCCACCACACACAGTATACTGTATTTATCTTCCTTCTCTCCATCATAGGAACCAGCTCTTTCTATTTACCAGTCATAGACTCTACATTTAAAGTTCTTGTAAACTTGGGCTTTGATGCACTTTGGGAATCTTATTATTGAGCCTTATATTTGATTTTCATCTTGTCGTGAATATAATGACACTAAATGTCACTTGCCTTGTGGTAAACAAAGTGCTAAAAATGCACCTGAAAAACAGAAAAACCAAAATGTGAAATAACCATAAGCATTCTCATTGCTATAGCCACACAGGCTGTAGTAATGAGTCTTCATTCCACATCGAAATCATCACTTTTTTTGTTATATCACCTCCAGTTCCCAATAGGTTTTCCATTTGCTTTGCCTTGTGCTTCGGCCCAGGCAAATCCAGGCCAAAAGGAGATTAGACCTTGTGCACAACTCCAGAATGCAGATCCATCAGCCGGCTGCCCAGCAGCCTGCAATAGTAGTGTCATCTAAAGACAGAAGCATGATTAGAGAAAAGAAATAAATAAATCAATGGCCAATGTATTAATCCAGGCTCTAATCCCACTGAGGGTTACATAATGGGACTCAAGCCCCCACTAGAAATAGTAGACGCTGCTCACGTGACCGTGTGTTTGTCTCTCAGCCGCCGCTGAGGTGCGATGCCGACTCATTCTCACAGGCACGGCATATGCTGCACACAGAGACGCACAAACACTCTTAACACAAAAGCGCAAGTTTCATTATGTAGGTGATAGAAACGAGATAGAGTGCGACAGGTAACCGAGGGAGAACGATGAGCAGGGGAAGCGCAAATGAAATTGATGCTGTATGACTACAGAGTGAAATGACATTTCACAGCCATGAAGCGCACGACAGATGATGGAGTTGTAACAAAAGGCGTCATCGCATCATGCTGTTTAAATGCATTTGTGCTGTGGTAAAATTGACTTGCCAAGACCACCTCACTGACTCCTGCCTTTATAAACTATTGTCTGAAAACAGCTTAAACAAAGAGATGCACTGCAAGGACTGTTATTTAGTAAAATCGCGTCTTTCATTTCTCCCTGCATTCATTAGAAGGGGTACATTAGTCTGACTCTCAGTCAAGAGGGACACAGAGCCCAGTGTTAGTTTTGTCAAATTCTTTAACACCTCAATCAGCACTAATTAACACTACAGCAGCTCACAAGTAGTACACAGGAACAGAATACACAGAGGCTCTCCCTTTCTTATCCTCTCTTTCTCTCACTTTTTCACACATCCACATGCGGAGAGTAAAACAGGCATTGGCATGTGTGAACTGAATAATAAGCACATCTTGCACAGTACATCACGCAAAGAGAAAGGCGTAGCAGCAAGCTGGACATCGACCCGTTTATCCTTTTTAGGCAAGTTCATCAGGATTTAAAGTAAATGAAACGAATCACTTGCTACAGATTGTGAGTCAGTCTGAATATGCAAATGGGCGCTGCTGTACGTATCTCGTTTTCTTCCTTGCAGCATGTGGCAAACTGACCGGCATCAGTGACCCCATCACCATCAAGACGTCTGGATCCAGGTTTGGCTCCTGGATGACTGACCCTCTGGCACCTGAAGGCGATACTCGGGTATGTGGCACACGGTCGCACAGTGTGGACCTCCTCCCAGCATGAATATGATATCGAGAAGAGCTGATCTCTGTTACTTTAACCGTCGATTGCATCTGATGTCCCTTTGCAAAGGGATTTGCTCATTAAACGCAGCAGGTCTGCCTTCATTGCTGAGACGCATTAAAAACAAATAACAGGTATAAATCTGTATGATTTGAACAGGAAGCTGCTCAGTTGACAAGAAGCTGGAAATAATGAAGGTTTATTTGTCTGCTAAGTGTGGGGCACTCTCCCTGCTCCCGCTTTATTAGATGCATTAATAAGAGACGGAAATCTCAATGTCACGCTGGAGTAAAAGTGGGTAAAAACTCGAGGTGCACACGCTGTGCTTCTTTACGGTTACAGTTTCCTTTCTGAAGGCTAATGGTTCTGACAACACAGACTGCAGAATTTTTATGTTACAAACTTCTTTTCAGCAAGGTTGAAGCTTATTGCTGACTACGATTATTTTTAGCAGACCTAAGTCAACTTCCTTTGGTTGAAAGTAATACATTTTGAAGAGAACCCATGAAAGATGTTCCACGCCGTCAAAGGGCAGAGAGGAAAAACAGAGTTTAATTGATGGAAGCAGACAGGCCTGCCCCGATTCTTTTCATCTCCTGGTTTTCTTACCTTAGTACTTTTTTTTTTGGTCCTGTGGAGTCCTTCTTCCTTGATGTGAATCATTTTTAAGTTAATCACGACAGCATGTAGAACCGGGTAGAGGCCGAGGAAAGGCTTTAGGTGTATCAGTCCCACTGAAACCGAGGAAGTATTTGAGTCTCCTGTGGCTCTGGAATGAGAGCTCTCTGCACACCTCCGCAGGGGCCAGCAGGAAGCTGGGTCGAAGCAGCTGGGACAGGCCTTTTATCTGGAATGATGGGCATTATCCCTGCGGGGCCTGGTGCATGCCACCCTGCGGCTGTCATCCTGACTGTTTGTATTCAGAAGTAGATGGATTTCAGCTTCGCCTGCTCCTCTAAGAAGTCTCAGCACTAACTTAATTGGGATGCTTGTTGACGATGTGATTTGATTTATTCTGCGTGTGATCTGCATGCTCGATTCTTAAATTCACAAAGGCACACACGGGAATGATGATAGAGATTTCCGGCTTTGAAGTAGTGCTGCGTTTTAATCCTGCCTTTCTCCCTCTCGTCTTGATGTTCAGGTCTGGTACATGGATGGCTACCATAACAACCGTTTTGTGCGGGAGTACAAGTCTATGCAGGACTTCATGACGTCAGACAACTTCACGTCCCACCGGCTCCCCCACCCGTGGTCGGGAACAGGTCAGGTGGTCTACAACGGCTCCATCTACTTCAACAAATTCCAGAGCCACGTCATCATCAAATTTGACTTCCGCACCTCCTCCATCAGCAAGTCCCGGCAGCTCGATTACGCGGGCTTCAATAATGCGTATCACTACGCTTGGGGAGGGCATTCTGACATTGACCTCATGGTGGACGAGGGAGGACTGTGGGCTGTCTACGCCACCAACCAGAACGCCGGGAATATTGTCATCAGCAAGCTGAATCCCAACACTTTGCAGATCATCAAGAGCTGGACCACCAACCACCCCAAAAGGAGTGCCGGCGAATCTTTTATGATCTGTGGCACGCTGTATGTCACCAATGGCTACTCAGGAGGCACCAAAGTCTACTACGCCTACTCCACCAACTCCTCTACTTACGAGTACATCGACATTGCTTTCCAGAATAAGTACTCACATATTTCCATGTTGGACTATAACCCGCGTGACCGTGCGCTCTATGCTTGGAACAATGGTCACCAGGTGCTCTACAACGTTACACTTTTCCATGTCATCCGCTCAGAGGAACTGTAACCACACACATGGATTGAATACGTGAATACATATGTAAAAGAAATCTCACTATATACAAAAATATATCTGCTCAAAAAGACTTAATGGCAAGACCATTCTATTTATAGTATCAAATAATTTCTGAAAGACTGCAACACAAGTGAATGCAAAATAGAGCCACTATGAAAAAAAATATATCTAAAATTGAAGAGTTTCATTCCAAAATGTCATATATTGAGCATAACAAAATATATAAATGAAATAAAATAAAGGCTATATCAGTTACTATCACAGATGATTGTGTGACAAAGAGAACTGTTTTGTAAATAAAAGGCCATAACATGACTTCTAACTTTCAGAGTTACTCTTAGTAGACTTTATTTTAATAGCTGCCATCCTTTTGTTAAAGAGTCTTTTATTTTGGAATGAAACTCTTTAATTGTTTGCCGTATAAAAAAAAAAGAAGACTGTAAAAGTAGAATAAATATATCAGATTTAAAAGAATAAGAACAGATGCCAAAAAAAAATATATAAAAAAATAAAACACGCCTTTTTTATATCACGGAATATCAACCTAAGCTCATTCCTGTGGCTCCAGTTCTTCTGCAGAAATCCTCCCAGAATGAACTTTTCTTTTTGGTGATTGGGGGTCCTGAAACGAAGACTGTTATAATAAACTGTTGGACCCCCATGTCCCATGGACATAACATAAAAACGGGAGGTCACTCTAGTCAGAAGACTTGATAGCCTAATGGATGCTGTGTGTCATATTCTTTTTATTAAGTACCGTAGCAAATCAGAAGTCTGTAGAGAAACAGAAAACATCAATAACAACATCCACTAAAAGACCTGAAGGCACTGACTGTTGACAGCGCTGTTGTTTGAGATGATTTTCCCTGTGTTGGTGACTATGTGTGAAAAAGGCTGTCTTTGCATGAGTGTTTTCTATCACTCCGGTCTTCTGAATGTCTTTTTGCTGTATGATACTATTAAAAAAGGAGGGTGGTAGGGTGGGTGGAAGAACAAGGTAGAATGCCTTTTGGGATTTGAGGGTTTGCAGAGATATTTACCTTTTTCCCGCTTCTTTCGATTTTGTTCTTGTTTTGTTTATTTCAATTTCTTTGCAATCATTTATTCTTTTTTTTATGTTTTTGTATCTCTGTAACTGTTGGCACCGGTTTTGCCTCTCTGTGTTTGTTTATTTGGACTGCGTAGGAGGAATCTATCTAGCTCACATCTCTCTGAAGAAAAAAAAAAAACCCCAACAGAATGTATCTAGTATTGTATACTGAAAACCAGGTCCTTCTATCTTCAATTCACATCATCCAGTAGGGTGAGGGCATTTTTTTAGCGGATAAATCCTGTCTCATGTTATGTATCCCCCCACTGCTAGTGAAGGATAATGCTGTTTAAATGTATACTCTTGCTGAGGACAAAAGCTTTTCACTCTTTTTGCGCTTTGCTGGACATGTGTTGTATCTGAGATGAGATAGTTAATGATTCGTGTCAATAAAATAGAGAAATCTGAAGCTCAGGTTGTTGCCTTTAAATGCTACAGGCTGCTGTGGAACAGCACTGTTTACCCCCGTTAGACGTGGGAGAGGTAAAAATTGCTGGCTCAGTCTGTTTCAAAATAGTATAGCTCTTATGTTAAAAAATAGTCATAAAAGAAGTACAAATGTTTAGTCAAGTTCGAAAAACCCATCCATTTTTGTCATATTACTGTTTAGTGCATTCTCAAGGAAGCTGGGAAACTCAAAACGAGCTCTGTGGAGAGTCTTTGTGTGCCTGTTAATGTTGGGTGAGCTCCAGCCCTGGTAAGGTTGTTGATGCAGTGACCACGGTGCTCATTCAGACATGAAGCCGCCAAGTCCAAACACCATTAAACGAATGGAAAAAGGGTGCATTTAAGGGTGCTTAAGTCCGTGGCTGTTCACATGGAGATCACTTTTAAATCACGGCTAATGCTCTTATTTCCTGCCTTGTGGGTTTTGCATGATTAAGATTACATAGATTACACAATCCCACTTTACTTTAGGATTGTGGGAAAAGAGTGTCTGTAGACCATGTTGTGTATTTAGAGATCTTAAAGTGAGGCTCTTAAACAAACTAATAAATTAATAAAACAATATAGTCTTGATGAAATACAGCATTTGTAAGCAATAAAAGAAATAAATAGCTACAGTAGTACAAAACAACCTGATCATGAGTAACTTGCTTGTCATCTGGAGTATGTAAGTACACCCCACGATTCAGTAAGTTGCAGAACCACCTTTAGCAGCAATAACTTGAAGTAATCATTTTCAGTATGTTTTTGTTGTTGTTGTGGAGGATGGCCCACTCGTCTTTACAATGTTGCTTCAGTTCTTTGCAGTTTGTGGTCCGTCCATTTTGATTTTGACTGGCCCACACGAACACCTTGATTCTTCTGATTCTGCTGGAGATTTGCTGCCGTGCTCGGGATCACTGTCCTGTTGCATGACCCGGTTTCAGCCAAACTTTAGCTGTAGGAGAGATGGCCTCACATTTGACTCTAGAGTACTTTGGTATACAGAGGAGTTCAGGGGCAACTCAATAACTGCAAGGTGCTCAGGTCCTGTGGCTGCAAAACAAGCCCAGATCATCAACCCTCCACCACCTTGAGGTGTTTGGTTTCCACCAAACCTACTCTGTGCTGCCCTGATCTCTTTAGAGAGAAGAGGCTTTCTCCTCACAACACTTCCAAACAAGCCACACTTGTTCAATATTTTTCTATTGGCACTGTCACAAACTTTTATCATTAACCAAGTTCAACCACCAATAACTAGAAGCTGTTACAAATTTTAAGTACCTGTGAACGATGATATAGGCAAGGACTCTAAACAGGAAGCTCTGACACATAAAGCACAACCAACATCAGCTATGGCCTGACTGAAACCCAGCTGGACTGATAAGAAGATCACACTTAAAACCAAGATCAGACTAATGCAATTGCTTTTAATCTCCATCCTACTTTATGCTTGTGAAAGCTGGACATTAAGACTTGGATTCTAAGCATCTCCTTCCAAGCGCATCATGCAACGTGGAGGCAAAAGATGCTGGAAGCAAAAAAACAAAGAACTGGATTTATAATGTTACTGAATGGACTGAACTCCAGCTGAGCAAGGTTGAGCTACAGATCGGAAGGCATGGGGCACCCTGGTGAATTCGGCAGGGAGCCCCATCCCAATGGTCTTCAGCAAAACTACGTGATTGATGACGATTATGAACTTTAACATTTAACGTGCTAACTGAAGCCTGTTGCTGCATCTGAGACGTAGCCCTTGGGTTTGTTGCAGTTTCTCTCATCATTGCGCTGTCTGATCTTGGGGTGAATTTGCTGGGACGTCCACTCCTGGAGGGGCATGACATTAAGTCAACACACACCTGAACAGATGCTCACACTTGCTGCTGATCAATAAATCAAGTGCATTTGATTAGCAGCACCTGGCCGCTAATCACATTGATCAAATGCACTCAATTAATCGATCAGCGAGGCCGGACGCACGCTGTAATGATAACAGGCAGACAAAAGACTGCCCATTGTGCATTTCCTTCAAATTACGAGAATTATTGTCAACTCAAATAACCGCTATCTCTGTTTCGCTTAATTCACTTGACAGATCCTCTATTTGTTGGAATGTCTTTTTTTTTTTCCAAACAAGACTGTCTACTTTATGTTCACTAAGAATTTTCTCCCCTTCTTTGATCTCCACTCAATTTCACTTACCACTACTCGCATCCTTCTTTTCTTGTCCTTCAACCATTCTATCTTTTTCTCACTCTTTGTTGCTCCCACTCTCCCACTGCCTCTTAGTCCTCTGATGTTTCAATCAATGAATAAATGATTGCTTCTATTTTCACTCTGAGTGCTTGGCCAACACAAGCTGCTTTGTTCCCCAGAAAGAGCTAGAGATAGGATTTGGGGAAGAGAGAGATTGGTGGTGGTGGTGGTGGTGGGGGCATGCTCAGCGGAAGGTCTTGCAGCGTTTGACATGAAGAGCTGTCACTCAGGAGATGAATATATTTGCATCTTTAAACAGCAATTGTGTGTCAAGAGACATAGCTGTGCTCCACACAGTCCCACTTCCCCACCAACAACATCGGCACACACGCCTGAACCTGACAGTTACTTTCAGTTTCATCATTTTGCGTGTTTGTTGTCTTTTCATTTCTGCGCCGCTGTACAGTGACTTTTACCGCAATGTCCTGTTTACACAAGACATCAAAAAGGTGCAGTAGGCTAATTATCTTCTGCATACCTTGCCCTCTAAATGTCATGACCACTACGGCAGCACTTTTGGGACTAAGGGATGGACACAGTAAGAGGTTTGACCTTGCTTGGGCCAGCTGTAAGGTGCATCATTCCCCCAAGGACGAAACCACTTATCAGTGATAGATAGATAGTGTGTGTGTGCCAACAGGAGGCTTGCAAAAAAATAAATAAAAATGCACAGCACTGCAGTAACTTTGTTTTGTGGCACACAATTCTGTGACAGGTTGTAACACTTGTACAGCTTTCCTCCTCTCATATTACAAAATATACCCTTGCAACTGACTCTGGCCTCTTTGGCACTTTTGACTGTTGAATAATGCAGCCTTGCAAACTGAGAATGCTGCTAAAAACGACTTATTACATGCAGCATGTAAAAAATAATGTGTCCAACTCATTTGCAGTTGGATGAAAACATGCTGTAGATGCATGTAAAATGAAATGTGGGAACCGGAAGCATCTTACAGAATATCCATGCACATTAGGAGACATATTTGCACAGACGAATGTCACCTGTGCTTCTCGGTGTTAGAGTCATACTCACAGCCACCCTCCTGCTACTGTGTTTGTATCTGTAACAAAAATATTCATATATGACTCACTGTAAGCTCACAGGTTTGTTTTAGGCACCAAAAACAGAAAAAAAAAACTACAGTAAAAAAGTAAGACTTTTACTTTTTGAATTAGGTTTAGGAAAAGATCTTACAATATTAACCGTGCACATTGGAAAAAGGTAAGTGCAGTTAAATCTGATGCCAAGAGGGCCTTTATGACTCCACATGTGACGAGCTGGGGGAGAGAAGTCCATCTCATTACTGCTGTAACCCAGTGTGTCAAGTCATAGATGCAAAGGGCACCTTGTGCATGTGCATGCCTGTGAGAGGACAAAAATGGCACTATGGGAATGAGAATGGTTTTATAATCCTCATTGCAGCTTAAAGGGCTCCCTGGAAAAAAAACAATGTATTTTTTTTGCTTCTGTCTTTGAAATGACATTGCACCCAATATGGCAACTGTATTAAATTAACACCTTGGACGGTGCATTGTACCTGTGATTGACTTGTCGATCACAGGAATAGCCTTTTCAGAGATGCAGCTGTTGGATTTACTAACCACGTGTCACAACCTGCATGTAAATGCTGGTGTTAAGAATGTGACTTGGACTGTAAAGGTCAGACAAATCCGCAAACTCTACAACTTTTATGCAACTATTGCGTTATACAAAGGCCTCTCAGCGAAAAGCAGTTTTCTTTCATCACTGTGCCATATGGAAGCAGAGGTTGCTGATGCATTACATGCACTGCTCCAAAAAAGTTAAAGGGACACTTTGAAAATACATCGGATCGCAATGGGAAAAAAAATATGCTGGATATCGATACAGATATTGACTGGGTAATGTGAAATAGTTCCTCCTGGTTCCTCATGTGATAAGAATATGCAGGCAGTTCCTGGAGGATGAAGGAACTGTTACCACTGAGTGAACCCAGGGCTGCCTGACCTAAATCCAGCTGATCACCTCTGGGACATTATGTTTCGGTCCATCCGATGCCGCCAGGTTGCACCTCAGTCTGTCCGGGAGCTCAGTGATGCCCTGGACCAGATGTGGGAGGAAAGCCCCCAGAACACCATCCATCATCTCATTAGGAGCATGCCCTGATGCTGTCAGGCATGCATACAAGCACATGGGGGCCATACAAACTGCTGAGTTGAGTCGCTGCAATGAAATCTTGGCAAAAGGCGCTAGACTACCAAATCACAGTTTCATTCCTAACATCTTACCCGCTTCATACATAGCCAGCATGATTTTTTTCCCAGTGAGATCTGATGTTTTTGAAGTGTTCCTTAAGTTTTTTTGAGCAGCATATATAGCGATTAATCTTTAACTCTCAAGAGAAGCAAAGTAGCAATAACATTTCCATGGCCTTAGACCTGCATCGCATTCAGGTAATCACTGTGAGGCATGTGAGCCCATGTTTTGTCAAAGCGATTCCTTTTCTTACCGCTTTTTTTTTTTTAAAGATCTATTTAAATTCATCACACAGGCAGAAGAACAAAACAGAAATAAAGCCACAGTCTCACATTTTCATTGTCGCTGGGAGCGATCTCTGTGCTAAAGTTGTTACAAGCCCGGTGTGGGTTGGAATAACAGCCAATACTAAATCAATAGAACCATAAAGAATAGGACAGAGAGAGAAAAAAACAACAGCGATAAAGACAATTCATTTTAATTATGGTGTAATAAAAAAGCAAAGTAAAAAGAACTCAGATGTCCCTTTTGTCATGCTCAGTTCACCAGTTTTATTTACATTTGTGTCCCTGTCAGCATTCCTAACACCTGCTCTGTAACAAACCTCCTCCATTAGCATTTCCTTAAATGCACTGTCCTCATAAGGCTACACACCCAGGGGAGTGTGTATGGAAATCACATCACAAAAGCAAGCTCGATTTTCGCTGCACGCAATAAAGGCTCGCAGTCGCGTTGCCTGCTGATTATTTTTCTTTACGTGCCAAAACATTTTGCAGGAACCATGCTGCTTGCGACATGGTGATTTTTTTTAATCCAAGAGCTGTCACAGGGAGAAGATGGGTGAGAGTTGTTAGGTATACAAAAGCTCGAAATTGATACCAGGGAGACACAGAGAACGACTGTAGATATTGATTTGCTATTGAAAAAGTCAACATTTCCCACCATGTGCTTGAACTCTGGAAAATCAATAATTGCTGATTGAAACTGCAGAGCCAAACTCAATTTTTAATATAAACACATTGATTATTATAACTAAGACCTTAGAGCGTAAACTTAATGAAGTGCTGTGAATCAGCCTAGTATAGCTATGAAAATGATGCTATTGATGCACGAAAGGGTTCTAATATTTTCTCATTTGGTTCAAATATTTTATATTTTCTATCTATATTTCTTGATGTAAAATAATTCTACATAAATGAAAGTAAATATAAATGTCCCAGTGTTACCGTTACTCTCCCCTGCCTTTAGGCCAACATTGTTCTGACTGGCTACCACGTGCAATCAGAAGCTTTGAAATAATGGCCTTCTTGGCAACTTTTTGGATGCAAAAAGTCTAACACCCAACTTTCAGCCAGTATGGGGGCCATCAGCATCAGCAATGGTACTGATGGCAGTTGTTTTTTTTGTCATACAAAGGGATTTTTTCTGTCGTCAAGGCCCAAACTTCCTCCTAGGTGCTGCAGGAGGCTGGCTTCACAAGGGAGTCTCACTCCATAGACTCACAGCTTTAAAATTCATATTTACATCTTGGTACAAAAAAACAGGCACAAGCAGAAGTAGCCCACTGGGCCTACTTTTTCGAGTCATTAAACCGGATCCCTTCACTGATGCCTAGCACTAATATAAAAAATATTAGTGTATTAGTGCACAACTTTCCATGCTCATCTGAGACAGCAATACAATAAATTTGTATGCTTTGCGTCACGTGTCTAATGTGTTTGTGAAATTATAATACTGGAAGTAAACTAAGGCACAGTCTGCTGATCAAATTACTGTGGTTTACATGCGGAGCACACAAACAGAACACAGAGTCTGTACATCACATTTCCTCGATCCTTCCAGATCTCGAAAAAAGTCCACTTTGAAGCCTTTAAACCCCTCTGTGCCGCCGCGCTTACCGAGGACTAATGAGGACAAAGCACTGTTCGTATTTCCCACCATTTCTATACCTCACTTGAAACGCTCTGGGCAATGTACCAGCGTGTGTTTGTGTGTTTATAGGTGCATGATATGCGTGTAAATGTTGCCTCATGTACTCTGGTGTGTAACTAACCATAACTCTGCTTCACCAAGCATACGGGACAGTTTCTTTCACACTTAAGTGGCCACATGTTGTGATGGCAGTTGTGCTGCATGCAGCATTCTGCCCAGACAATATGGACGGTCTAATGCCAAGGGTCAAGCCTTATTTACGAGTGCGTGTCCATGTGCACTTGCACGTATGCGTGTGTGGTGTGTATTTGTATGTGGCTATGACTAACAAGCTGTGGCGACAAAATGCGTGCCATCTGTGCACACAGGAGATTTCACACTCTTGTTCGTGTTTGAGTTGTGCCAGTATTCTCATCGGGGACACTGGCCAATCATCACAGGGAAGCAAAGAGCAACAAGCTCCAGCCTGTTAGCCAGTTACATACTGATTTTAATAATATATGGCGTCCACAGCAGGAAAGTTTGTGCATAACACTTGTAACACTTGTTCTTGTTAGATTTTTTTAAGCCTGTTGTTATAATAGATTTTTTTTTTATTCTGGCTATATCAGGAAATGTAGTGTTTCTTTTCTTTTCTTTTTTTGGCATGCGAGACAGGTGCATCGACATTGTGTGCATGTGATTTATACCCGTAATTCAGATGGAGATTTTGCAACAAAAAAAAAATTGTGGCAAACGACTGGAATCGTTGTGATTATGGGGCCTTCAGTGACTTCAAATTAGTCTTTGATGAGGTATGATACAGCAGCGGAGCGAGTGAGTGGTGACTCATGGGCTCTGATTCACTACAGGCATTTCTAATCCCTGCCTCCAGATGATTTGAGGACGGCTTGTGTCAGAACAATGAATTATTCTGTATCGGCTGTTCGCTTGGAATGAAACCAACAAAATCACAGTGATGTGGGTGATTGAAATTTAAGAGTGGCATTGACAAAGTACGATCTCACGCACTCTCATAGTGTTTAAATCACCACCTGCTTCTGACGGGGACTTCAAATGGAGCCACCTGTGAAAGACTCATTACAGCAGAGGAGTTTTTTCGTGTCTTCCCTACTTTGCTGGCAACCTGATGTCAATATCACAATTACTTTAATACCGTAAGGACCTGCTCACATAGCATGTCTGGTTATTGTCAAATGTCTTCAATTTGGAAACGAATTCAGCACCGTGTCCATCCATTTTCGTCAGCAGCTGTTCTGCAGGAGTCCCGTCAGCACAGCTTGATTACTCTGTTTCACCTGACACCTTAAGTCTCGACACGAGCGGTGAAAACAGCATTAAATGTAACCAGATCGATACCTCCTGGCAATTTGCTGCTCCACACCATCAATGCATAATTATATGCTCAACCCATCCACCTCAATTGCATGTACAGTCCCTGACCTGCACTCTGAGGGTTACGCAAGGCACATAAACACCTCGCGCTGCTCTTTCTCATCTCTCTGACAATCGTTATCGTGTTACTTGTCTCCATTGCCAACTCCCTGCCACATTTTATCTTTTGCCATCCCGTCCTCAGTCATCAAGAATGCAAATTGGGAGTGACAGAGCAATCGAGAATTCCATCACAGTGAGACAGAGTGAAGCAGCTTGGCCAAGACCTATGAGGGAGAGTGTTAGTGATTGAACTCTTTGGTGTGACTGGTTAAGAGTCATTTTGCGTGCGTGTCTGTATAAATCTCTAGAAACACACGTTTTATATCTCAGAATAGGCTTCAAATCAGGTCAGGCATGAATCTTTACTCTGACATCATGATGCACTTTAAATTTATGTAAAACTAGCTGTACTGAGCAATGTGGGTAATATTCATATATACTGATGCCTGTACACATATCAGCATTGACCACTGACAAATCATAAACCAACATTACAAACCCTCTGATCCCAAATCACAAATCTCTGCAAATATGCAGTGTGTGTGTGTGTGTGTGTTGGTGTGTGTGTGCTGTGTTAGGAAAATCTGTTAAGCAGTTTCGAAACCTAACCACGCAACATCCACATGCTGTCTAATGCAGCCCTATACAGCACTCCCCACCCCCCCGCCTCTGCCCCCAGGTGCACTGAGGCAGAGAGCAGAATGGAGCAGAGCCGTGTGCGGTGACAGTGACATCCATCGCATGCAATGAATAATCAATGAACACCATCTGGTGCATACAACAGGGGAGCACAGCTCCAATCGTTTATTCCGGGATAGCTTTCTCTATTCATCCCCCACACCGACTCTGAGTTTTTCACCTGTTTTCTCGCCTTCCCTTTCCCACTTTTCCATACATACTTACACAGAGTCACTTTTCCTATCACTGTCTTTTCAGTCTACATCCATGCCCTGGTCTCCAACCAAGCCCCAACTCCGCCACCTCACCAACGTGGCCTCTGTGAAGGGCTAGTCATTGTATCCCTCATTCAGATTCAGCAGTACAATTCCTAGGCAGCTAATAAGGTGACCTGTTGCCCTTTAAAGGACATTTTCCTTTATGATTTATAGTAACTGAACAGCTTATTGGAAGTGGTACTATAGTGGTACTCCAATAATATAACCTAAAGCAGGGGTGTCAAACTCATTTTAGTTCATGGGCCACATACAGCTCAATTTGCTCTCAGGTGCGCCAGAGCAGCAAAGCCATTGCAGAGCAACCTGAATGGAAAAATAATCTCTTTAAATGTATCCTCACTTCAAGAGTTACAAAAAGATAATGAAAGGCCTGAGACGTGTTGATAAAACAAATAAAAATCAAATAATGCATCTCAATTTTCAACCATCATGGCACTTATAATTTGCAGATCACAGGCATGAAAGCTTTACGTGCAGAATTTTGGTAATTCAATTCAATTCAATTCAATTTTATTTATACAGTACAGCACCAAATCACAACAAATAGTCGCCTCAAGGCGCTTTTTATTGTAAGGTAAAGACCCTACAATAATTACAGAGTAAACCCAACAATCAAAATGACACCCTATGAGCAAGCACTTGGCAACAGTGGAAAGGAAAAACTCCCTTTTAACAGGAAGAAACCTCCAGCAGAACCAGGCTCAGGGAGGGGCAGCCATC
>VOQJ01047544.1:42700-55269 GCA_015052665.1 Apistogramma diplotaenia | reverse complement strand
GGTGCATTATATTGTATGGAAAAGACCCTTGGCAACAGGGGGAAGGAAAAACTCAGTTTTAACAGGAAGAAACCTCCAGCAGAACCAGGCTCAGGGAGGGGCAGCCATCTGCCACGACCGGTTGGTAAGTGAACAACAATAGTACTGGAAGTCTTTATGATATGTCACAGTTTGCAGGGTCATGCAGCAGGCCAAACTGGACCTGGGGGGCAGCAGTGTCTGACAGCTAAAGGACATCAGGTTGAGTAAAATACCTCTCTTCAGATTTACAAAGATCTAACTACAACACTCTTCCTTCTGTGCAACATTTCCATTTTTACTTCAATTTACTGCTTTTGTTTCATAGATTCAGAAATTAAGTAATAATATTTGCACTGCTGCCTTCGGTGAACAGGCACATTAGCATTTTCCATTTGCATCAGACCCTGTCTGATAGCTGACTCGTGTGCAGCAACCTCTGTTTGGAATAGTTTTCTGTTTTTGTCTACAACTTCTCCCTGGCTTGGCACTCTGCTGTCTTATCATCAGGCTCTCTAAGCTCTCCCTCATCAGTAATCCGTTTCATTTTCCGTGTTTAAACCTTTATCACACTGTAGAGCTGCATCTCATCAATCTTTGAATTTAAATCTGACTTAATGGACTTTTTAGAGGTGAGCATATTTATTCAAATTTACAGACAAGTGATGTGTGTGTGTGTTTTTGTCCAACATCCAGGAAACATGTTGTTATTAAGAATAATTGTGGCATTATTACCCGTACTGGATTTCCTTTCTAAGCTAACTTTAGCTAGTGCTGTGCTGTAGGCGAGCTGCAGGATTTGAGGAAAGAGGATCAGAAGAGAGCATGAACGTCACATCTGTGGATTTTCACAGCAAATTCAACCCGAGTCCTTCACATAGGAATAAGTCCACAGGCTGTGAGAAGCAGACAGGCTGTTTTTTTTTGTGGTGAAAATGTTATGTTACAACCCTTGCTTGTAATACGTCAAAAAGTCCACAGAACCTTTATATGCCTCCCCCTGCGTGTACAAAATCATGTTATCCAGATTATTCATCCCACCTTTTTCCAGCTAATGGGCTGCTAGGCTTCATTATTAATGGAAAACAAAGTCAGACAGGAAGTGATGATGCACAGAAGCAGCTACTGCATAACGGGCCAAATACAGCCAGTCATTACTGACCAGTCTGCAACAAGTGACTAAAAAACAGTTTGGAGTTTGGAATGGGGATGGAGTTTACATTTGAAAAGCATGTTTATTACTCCTCACTGCAGCCGAGCGTACACTCACAGGTCAGGTACACCTCACCAGTACTGGGTCGGAGGCCCCTTTGCCTTCAAAACGTCTTTAATTCTTTGTGGCACAGATTCAACAGAGTGCTGGAAACATTCCTCAGACATGATCATGACCGACATGATAACATCACACAGTTGCTGCAGATTTGTCGTCTACGCATCCATTATGCAAATCTCCTGTTCTACAACCTCCCAGAGACGCTCTACTGGATTGAGATCCGGTGACTGTGGAGGCCATTCGAGTGCACCGAGCTCACTGTCGTGTTCAAGAAACCAGTTTGAGATGATGGGTTTTGTGACACGGCGTGTTATCCTGGTGGGAGCAGACAATAGAAGATGGGTATACAGGGATGGACGTGGTCAACAACAATATTCAGGTAGGCTGTGGTGTTTAAGTTGGCACTGAAGGGCCCAAAGATGGACAATAAAATATCCCGTACATCAACTACCTGGATTCTGACTTCTGTATGTTGCAGCAGAAAATGAGGGAACATTTTTTTCCATTCTACTTTTGTCTAATGTTGTTGCGCCTGTGCAAAGCGAAGCCTCAATTTCCTGTTCCTGTGTTTTTTTCTGCTGCAGCCAATTTCCTTCAAGATTCAAAATTCAGAGATGCTCTTCTGCATACCTCGGTTGTAATAAGTCACTATTTGATTTACTATTGCCTTCCTGCCAGCTCAAAGTCATTCTCCATTGACCTCTGGCAACAACGAGGCATTTTCACCCAGAGAACTGCTGCTCACTGGATATTTTCTCCTTTTGGGCCATCCTGTGTACACCCCAGAGATGGTCGTGTGGGGGAAAATCCCAGTAGATCAGCAGTTTCTCAAATACTCAGTCCAGCCTGTCTGGCACCAACAACCACATTCAAAGTCACTTAAATCACCTTTCTTCCCCAATTTGATGTGTGAATTTCAGGAGGTCAAGCATTTATAAGTGCCCCAAAGTACTGAACTGCTGCTGTGTGATGTATTAAGCAGTTGAACAGATGAACCTAATGAAGTGGCCAGTGAGTATATGGATCCCTTTGAATTGTAGAAATGCAATGTGGAGGTTATTGCAGTTCTCTGGTGCGATTAGCGTGCCCAGGCCGAACCCCCAGAAGATGCAGCAATAAATGTGATTCCTGCCAATTCGGTTAGGCTCAGTATTGTGTCTATATTGCTGAGGAAGCTTGAGAAGCTGTCTCAGAGGATTAGTCATACTGTCAGGCTTTGGCAGAAATGAAATCACGTCTTCAGAAATCATTCTGAATGTTTGGAACAATATACAAAAAACAAAAACAGAAAAACATATAGTAATAAATATCACGCCATTGCTGACAAGATGTTTAAATTCACACTGGTGAATGCCAGTTCTTTTGGGATCTAACGCCAACAAAAGCAAAAGGGTCTGTTTTCATTTAGACATCAATCCCTAAAATGATATTTGTTTTCACAAGCCTAAATTAAGCCTAATTCCTCCACTGAGTGATGGGTATTTCCTCTTCTTTAGCTGGAGCTGCACATTGAGACTTCATCTTGGTTTTCATGGTGTTCCACAAGAAGCACGTTGAATTTGTTACGGCGCCCTTTCTGTTCTTTCTTTTCCATGAGCAGTACCAACGCAGAAGACAGAAAACCTTTGAAAATGTTAATATATGCACAATAGGAAAAAGAAAATTATGGATTGGCCAAAGATATCAGACCAGTTGGAATAATCAGCCTCCCAAATTGAAAGATGTGCAAAATGTGGGAAGGCAAGCAAAGGCTTCATTAGCCTCAGGGCCAAAGGGAACACTCTGCGAGCCTCGGGAAAGTGCACTGAGAATTTGGTGAAAAACTAATCAAGTCAGCATGCACAGAGAAGGCTTTAATTTCATCTTGGTAGAAAACAGGTGTAAATTTGATTTCTTTTGTGAAAAATATATGTTTTGGGCTTGCTAATGAAGAAAAGGCGAGTGAGGATGGGGAGCTGCAACACAGCTAAGATCTGTCTTCCAGACGTGCTGATGTAAATGCATGTAAATTGCAGCCCTTTCTTTTGTTGCTGAAATAAAACTCCATTCAGAAGCGGCTCCATCTTCGATGCTTTTTACAATGCAGTGATAAACTGTGCTTGGACTGAAGGAAGCTAGAGCCGCTTGCAGAGGTTTTAGGGTGGAAATGCCTCGTTAACCCTCTCCAAGCTGCTGATATAATGGTATGGAAACACTTCTCTGGAGGAACAGGTCACAGTAAGGGAACATATTGTCTTTAACACAATATGCACCATTTAATACATCTGATCTAGCTTTGCATTTTTTTTATTCTAATAGAACTACAAATTAGCTCCATCCATCCTTAGTTCATACTATTCATCCTCATTAAGAAATCTTATTTTACCAGCAAACAATCATGCGTGCCATTTTTTTTCCAGTTGTGGCACTTTATGTGAAAAAAATGCATCTTCATTTACTTATTTGCTCCATCCAAAAAATTCATTTATCATCGTGCCAAAAGCAAGCGCCATCTTTGATGTTTGTTATCTCCTTCACAGCAGATTTACCAGAATAAACACCCAGTCATCCCCTTCAGATATAATCTGCTCGTCATTCTGAGCAAATCCAAACTTCTGCACCCAAATCAGTTTTAAGGTGCAATAATCACCGCTGAAGGACGGGAACAAGGATGTTTGTTAAAAAGAGCTTACAGGCTTTACGGTTCAGGTGTATTCAGGTAGAGTGTAGACTCACATATATGCTCTGTGAAAGCTTGTTTGAAACCAGGTATAGAGACGAATTCCTCAATGTGATCTTCTGCTCGGTAAAGCAAAAGGCAATCACACAACTTTTAAGAAAGGGCTCCTCCTCCCACTCAAAATATGATTGCCCCTGACCAAGGCCAATGGACTAGAATACAATTAATCTTATAATGCATTACTCCAGCAGATGGCCGCATGGATGAAATGCACTTATAATGCACTTATGCTTTATTTAAGCATTCTCTGGCATACTCCTTTCTTCTTTTACTCCACTGTTTGTTTTAAAGCTTTAATTACTTTTTATTTGCAGATTTTAAAATATGAATAGACTAATACACACTATTGAGATTTTAAAGCTGCAGTACATATAAGTGTCTAAGTAATTAAATTCAGCTCAAGTTGAAACCTTAAAGTGATGCATACAAATGACTCATTAACTATAATCCAATTATTTGAATGTATATCATTTTGAGAAATACTTGCTTGGTCACTTTGCAAACTTATTTAATATAAAACTGTTTTCAGGCTCGTGTATTAGACCACAGGACATGTTGGGGCCTTGTTCCTGCTTCTCTCTGTGCTGCTGAAAATCCTAGATTAGGGATTATTCAGCATTATAAAATATACATATTAATATGAAGATCACAGGAGGAAAGACACTATTTCTGTACACTTCTTGAGGAAGATGAGATACAATTTCATTAGCCTGAAAACCATAAAATCCAGTAATGATCAATTCTGTGATGACAGTCACCTCTTTATGATGGCTTTGCCAACTTATAGTAAAAGAGATAAAAGCATTATTCTTTGCTGTATATAAAAAATATTCCTCATTATTAAAAAAAAAAAGACTTATGCTTCTAATTTAATGGAGTTCTTTGATTTCTACACAGCATCCTGAAAGCTGCTTAATGTAATGTACAGTGGGGAAAACAATAATTCAATCCCCTGCTGACTTTGTAAGTTTGCTCACGTCCAAAGAAATTAAGTAACTCATTTTTATGGTCGTTTTAATTTAATAGAGAGAGACAGAATATCAACTAAAAATCCAGAAAAAAACACACACACACATTACATAAACGTTACAAATTGATTTGCATGCGATTGAGTGAAATAAGCATTTGATTCCCTACAACTCAGACAGAATTCTGGCTCCCACAGACTGACTGTGCACCCATGTGGCACGCAGATTACAATCAATCAATTACAGATACTCAATTGATTATGTGTAAAAAGCACACCTCTCCACAGAATCAGTTTCCATTCCACCATTGGTAACACACTGCACCATTCCGCAAGGTCCCCCTGCTGAAGTGGGACCCTGCGCATGCACAGGCCCATCTAAAGGGCCATGTAATGTCAAATTCCCTCAGCCAGAACACTGAAGATGGGCAGTAGCATGACAATTACCAAAAACATGCCACCAAGGCAACAAAGCAGCAGCCGGCCTCCAGACCTCAGCCCTGTGGAATACAACCTGTGGAGGGAGCTGGAGCCAAGAAAGCTTGTGTAAAGAGGAGTGGGTCAAAACCCCTCCTGGAACGTGTGCAAACCTGGTGACGATCTAAAGGAAACGTCTTACCGCTGTGCTGCCTACAAGGGTTTCTCCACCGAACACGACGTCGTGTTTTGCTTGGGAATCAAATACTGTACTTACTTCACTCAATGAGATGCAAATTAATTTATAACTGTTATGTAATGTGTTTTTTTTTTCTGGATTTGTGGTTGATATTCTGTCTCTGTCCATTAAAATGAAACTAGACTGTTCATTTCTTAGTAAATAAGCAAACTTACAAAATCAGCAGGGGATCAAATAATTATTCGCCCCCACTCTTACCTGCAGCTTTGGATAATGTTTTCCAGCAGATTTTGAACTTGTTTTTATTATCAGACTTCATAATTGACTGTATATGTTACTACAAACAGGCGAGCCTCCTGAGTGTGTGATATACATGGCAAAGCTGCCCCTTTTGTCATTTACACAGCAGTGACTGTGTGCTAGTCTTCTGTTGAGTGCCAAGTACTATTCCAGAGAGACAAGGATTTGCCTTTAATTAATTCCTTGAATGACTGAGCGCAGTTTAATGGCTGTTTTCTTCCTGTCCAGAGGTGATAACGATGAGAGCAGCCGAAAGGAAAGGAAAGCCTATTTCTAAAACGCTGTCCTATAAATTCACCTTGACACTATCAGTCTTGTGATATTTTATTCTTTTGGTAAGCAAAACTATTATAAAGGTGAAAACATTATTTCTGTTAATCAGACATTAAAAATGAGTAATAAGAATAGGGTTTTCACTGCCAATGTGACCTGCTGGGAGTCCTCTTTAGCAAAGTAGAACTTCCAGGGGGCGGAAAGAAAACCCAAGAGGGTCTCGTCTTGCCCTAAAATTCACGGGGGCGGATCGCTGAGTCGTGCCTATATTTGCCTGTGCAGACTGATCTGGCATTCGGCCCCTCAAACGCTGGCAAGCACAAACCAAATATGGCTGCAAGACAGGAGAAGAAAAACAGTCCGTTGTGTTTAGTTAATCCCAAATGTCCCATTGGTCTGAAATGATTTCAGCTTTGGCTCTTGGCTTTAGATTATGAGGAGAGGATTTCCAGCTCCCTCGCCATCTGATTACTTATGTTTTCTATGGCGTGAAGTGATGCAGATGCCACCAGCCATAGGAACAATGCATCACCATGTGCTACATCCACAAAGGCTGCAAATTGACTCGATGTGATGTGAAAAAGAAGGTTTTCACAGGAAAAGTGCACCGTGTAAGCGAATAAGGTGGGTAGACAGGTAGAACCACCTCAAGCAGCAGTAGCTTGAAGTAATCATTTTCAGTTCGACTTCATCAGCCTTTCACATTGTTGTGGACGAACTCGGCTCCACTCGTCTTCACAGTGTTGCTTCAGTTCTTATTCACGGCTGTCTTAAGGTCCCAACACAGCATTTTGGTCAGGTTCAGGTCTGGACTTTGACTGGTATACAGAGCAGTTCAATGTGTTCCTTGACTGCAAAGTGATGGTTGCCTGAGTTGCGCGTGTTGTGCCAAAACTTGGTGCTGATCAGTTTATCAAGTGCAACCCTTACTTTCTTAATCACTGTGGACACTGGAAGGCTAAAGCTAACTTTAGAGCCACGTGAAACTCTTTTTCACAGTACTTTTAACTTATTCAGTTTCTAAACTAAAACAGGCCTAAGATGATGACATACAGTGTCTTCAGAACTTCTCTTCCACAGTGCTTCTTTTATCCTTCTTTAATTAAGGCAAGTTGAGGGACACCCCCTCTGCTCCCTTGGGTGGGAGCTGCCATTGCTACTGACCTCTGAGTAAAAAGAGGGAAACTATGGCAACAGGTGGCACTAGGTTGTTTTAATTAGTCTTTTTTTGTTCTTAAAATGTCTAATTTTCAAACTCAACATTGAAACCCCTCTGTCTCGGGAACCCCCACCACCACCACCACCTTAAAGTAAAGTTAAGTGATCTGAGTTACTGCTACAACAAGAAAAGGAAAAAAAAACCCTGATCGTTAATTAGGTTAATAAGCAGATTCAGTACAGACACTGAAGCCACAAACAGCCGATGATCTCAAAAACACTGACGTCGGCTCACCTTCAGCTTCTGTTTTTAATATACGCCCTCAGGCTGGTTGTTATTGAGCCCTACCATAATGAAGCAGACAACCTGTGAAAACAAATATGACAGGTTAGCCAGTGAAAATCAACAACAAAGCACAACATCCATTTCATTTGGCTGATGTGGGGAGTCTCTTTTTTCTTAGTTTTTGATGTAGTTCTCGATTATGAACTTACCACAAACATGATTCACAGGCTGGAAACAAGTGTTTAACACACTAAGCTGTATAAGCTGTATAAATACAGCTCTGAAAAAGATGGGACTCTGTGTAAAATGTAAATAAAACCAGAATGCAACTCATACTTTAGTCCAGAGGATGTGGTGTCCATTACAAAAAGTGTGATTCCTCTGACCACAGAACAGTTTTCCACTGCAGAACATATCAAAGGCGCTTTTGTTCTAAGAAGATGGCAGATTCATCTTTGCATGACACATGGCAGCGCTTTAACCTCCCTGTTCACCGTGTTCACAGACACTGATTGCTGCGAGTGTTCCTGAGCCCATGCACTGATTTCCATGCTTGTTTCTAATGCAGTGCTGCCTGAGGGCCTGAAGATCACAGGCTTTCAATATTGATTCTCAGCCTTGTCCCTTATGCACAGAGATTTCTGCAGATTCTCTGAATATTTTCATTTTATGCCCTGTAGATTTCAAAGTCTTCACAAATTGAGATTGAGAAACATCAGTCCAAAATTGTTCCACAATGTTACGGGTGCAGATGGACGAACCTCTGCCCATCTTTACATCTAAGAAGCTCTGCCTCTCAAAGATGCTCTTTTGATATCGAGTCATGTTACTGACCTGTTGCCAAGCAACCGAATTAGTTGCTCCAGCTGTTTCTTTTCAATAGTATGTATTTGTTCCGCATTTTTTTGCCCTGTCCCATCTTTTTTTGAAATATGTTGCTGCCATTAAGCTCAACATGAGCTGATAGTTTTCATGAAATAGTCAAATGTTGCCGTTTGAACATTTGATATGTTTTTCATGTTTTACTGTACAAAAAATGTTTTATTTACATTGGCATTGTACCTCAAAAAATTAGGATTAGGATTAGGATAGAACTTACCGTTACCGCAGTGGTACAGAAAAGAAAAATATTCTATACATAGAGTATATATCTATACATATACACATATGTGCACACATATACATGAAAAATAAACACTATATACAGTACAGATTTTAAAAGTATTAAATACCTTAAATATTTGTGGCAAACATTGAATGTTATGCAGGTACCGCGATATGATATATACAAATGATAACAGTAAGATCCTTTTTCTTACTGTAAAAATAATACTATAATAATACCATGGAAACAACACTGGCATAATTTCTTCTTCCAATAAGTAAAACAAAAGCTGACTTTGATGTGTGAGGTCTTAAAGGGCACGTCAAACTGTATTTGTAACTTGTGTGTGAGCAAGGGTGTGTGCGTGTGTGTGTGTGTGTGTGTATGTGTGTGTGCATTTTTCTTTCTATTCTACTCCTAAGGAATTACAGTAGTTAGTAGGATATTTTAAGATACTACTGTATATTTTAATAAATTACAATACACTGTTTAAATATTCAGCTGCAGAAATGTGTTTAAACCTACATATATAATGGTTATGAAGATAAGAAATGCTATTTATTTTATGCCTGGCAGGTCTGGAGCCAGTATTAACCACAACCCGGCAGCACGATAACGCCACAAAGAAAGAGAAGAGCTGAGAGCTGAAGACTGATATGTGAAAATTGAGGCATCCTTCAGAGGACTAATGTGCAAAATGAGCTGACACATTCACTATAACCTTTGGCAGCTTTTCAATTAATTCTCACTTTCCCTGAATGCTATTGTGCACAAATTTAATTTTTAGCTTTAGGTTTCATGGGCACCAGCAAATGGGTGTCATTTGGTTGGTTTTTAGCTCAGTATTTTCTCATTTTAAACTCAGCGCCTGTAATCAGTGCCCTTCTCTTTCGCTCTGTGGGGAATCAGGGAAAGAAATGGATCTCATCTCAAACAAAGAAGCATTTCAATATGCAACTTTGAGCCAAGGTCATCACGGAAGCTAAAACAATAAACCCAGACAGGATATTGGCAGCACTCATTTATAGCCCGACCAGGATCAGGGTTGAAACCAGCACGCTCGAAACTGTGTTCTAAAGATGCTTAATTAGAACAGGTTTCATACATGAGTAAAGACGATCTGCATCGCAGTTAACCAGGAAAGGCAGGGCAAAGCGTTCTCCAGAGGCCAGGGCATCAGCAGCACAGGAGCAGCTTTATTGACTTTGTTGACTCCACAGAAGTGAACATGCCATTCTTTATTTTTTATTCCAGTCAAAGGTTACCAAAGAAAGAAGAATGAGGTACAAAGTAGAACAATTTAAAACTTCAGCCCCTGCCTTACCTCCTTGTTTCATTTCATCGTCTTTTATCAGCAACCTACAAATCCTCATCTTCCCATTAATAAACACCAGCAACGCTCTCTTATGCAAATTCAAAAAGGAAAAAAAAAACAAAGAGCTGTGGATAATCTAAATTGCCCATTTATTTCTCACACGATAGCATGGAGTGAACTGTTCAGAATCTGAAAGAGAGCGGTTCCAGTTGCGTTAACTCACTCTAACTTCGCCCCGCTCGCTGCGAAAAAGAAAACATGCGCTCAGATTCCTCATTAACAAGCAACATGTCAGAAGTCAAGCCCTTAAAAAAATCGCAGTCATATGTCTGTCAGCTGCAGCATCGGGGCACACATTTCTGAGTCAAGGACCTGGAAAGGCGTAATCATACAGTGTAGACACAATGCAGTGAGACAAGGTCACAGAAACGGGCCTCATCTGTCTGAAAAGAAGAGTGCTGGGCATAAGCAGCTGTACCAGTTTGGAGCTCAGCGACTCCAAGCACAGCAGCGTGTGGATCCATAACATTTTACTGAGATATTAACCAAAGGCGGCATTTGCTTACTTTGCTCACAATCCGCCTGAGAAGGATGTGCTCCAGTTTCGTAGAGTGAAATTTTAGAACTTTATATGTATGTTGCTTTTCATTGGATAGAAGGCAACCATGCCTGTTTAATGCAAGAGGCTGGTGGCAATAAATACTAAAGGCTTCAAGATGGCAAGTCCATTGAGTTGTCACTCCTACATGGGCGTGGTTTGGTCAGGTTTATTGACAGCGGCCTGAAACATGAGCCACTGAACACAACATATGTCAGGAATATTAATATTTGCTTGCTTCTTATTGGTGTGCATCCCATCACTCTCAGAGGAAACTGATTCCAAATAATTTTTCAAGGCCTTAGAGCGGCGCACTCGCATCACAACCAAACATTCTTTTTAATCTCTCGGCTTTTTCCTCATCACAATAAAGGCTGTAAAAATGTTATTTTCAGTGTTCACGTTATGGCAGCTTCTCTCAAGCATTATTCACGATATAACTTCTTTGTGATGATTACAGTTTGTAGTCTGGTAAAATCAGAGGCAGAAACCATTTACATTTAAATGAAGGCAGTAAAAAAAAACAGGCCTCATTTTGCACCAGATCTGAGATTCCTTAAATTAAAATGCCTTCAACAAATGAAGCATTTCTGCAGATTTTCCTTCTCTTAAATAAGCTTTAAGTGTCTTTTCTTGTGATTTGAATTCACATTAGCGCGTGCCGATCCGGAGAACTCAGGAGTCTGAGAGGGAATCTAATTATCTCACTCATGGACATCACAAGTGTGCAAATATGCTTTTAAGACACGGGACGAAGTGCAGAAAATGAGCTTTTTTTTCCTCTTCGCCTTCCGCACAAGCACCATCCATCTTCTTTGTTATACTGGCACCCTCCCACTACTTTTTCCATCTCCTCCCTTCTGAGCTCACACCATAACCACAAATTAATATGGTCACACATTTCATCAGGAAATCACAAACCATGAATTTCGTTCCTTTCTCTGTTTCCCCCCGAATGCAAGCAAACCGTTTTAGGCCCCAAATGAACGAGGGAGACAGCCTATGGAGAGAATCCACTTCAACGCCATACCCCCATCAGAAGTCATATTTCATGGTGAATTACAAAGTGAGGTCAACACACCCAATCTCATTTGTTTGTTGTGTTTCATTTTCAGGGAGGCACATTTTCTCCCCACGTCAGCTGAGAAATGGGAGAGAAGCAGCAGGAGGGAAAGGAGAGGTGGGGGTTGTGGATGTGATCAAAGGCGTGGCGTCTCATACAGCACATGAAGCTGTTTCATCATCTCTTGATCTTCCTCTGACGCTTCATATGATGGAGTGTTTGGTTTGGGGCAGAGGTGTGTCTGTATGTATGTGCGTACGTACAATAACTGGTGAATAGCTGAGATGATAATGCTGAGCCCTTACAAATGTCACTTCTCTTGCTGGCACACACACACACACACACACACACACACACACACATACTGTGCATGGAGCTCTCCACGAACAGTAGCATGTAGCATGCTAAGAAAAAAAAGTCACACAGTTGGTTCTTGTGACAAAAATATCTGCAATTAAGCTGATGAGAACTGTAACTCTGTGAGTTGCTATGCATTACATGGGCCTTACACTTATGTGTGATTCTCCGTTGCTATGTTTTATTGTAATGCTTCAAACCTTTTCACCGGGTTAAAGTTTGCTTCAAAATCTCTGTGTCATTCGGTATTAATGTGACCTTCACAGATGTTCAAGTGACTCATGGTGTGCACTAACCCACCCCCATAAAAACTTTTGAACTGTTAATTGATCTCATGTTAGTTTGGATGACCCAATTGACATGATATCCAAAATAAATAAATAAATAAAGATTTAGGATGATAATATGATGAAAAACCTAAAAAAAAGTGCAGTACCTTTAGATGTACGGTCTATAAATGTCAGTTGAAGCCCAATTAGCAACAGTGGGCACTACTCAAAGTGATCTGAGAAATCTAGATT
>VOQJ01047544.1:25994-36391 GCA_015052665.1 Apistogramma diplotaenia | reverse complement strand
GAAAAAAATAAAATTATTTATATTTTTTAAAAAAAAAAAAAAAAAATTTAAAAAAAAAAAAAAAAAAAAAAAAAAAAAAAAAAAAAAAAAAAAAAAAAATAAAAAAAAAAAAAAAAAAAAAAAAGAAGAGCCATATCCAACTTTTGGGGACAGCAGGATTATCTGCAACATCTGCAAATAAAAAACAATTGCTCACTCTTACCTATCAAAGGAGAGCCCATGTGATCCTGTTTCAACTGTAAAAATGTTTGAACAACTCCGTGCAGCATGAGATTGAGGCAGCTCTGTGTCTGCCGATTTTGCCACATCCAATATGGCGGCAGCGCTCACGCTTCAGCATTCAATGCTGCGTCTGTGTATATATGTGTATATTTGGGAGCCGTAAGAGCCAAACTTCCCATCACTAGTATGGACACATTTCCCGTTTGACGTTGAGATAAACAAGACGATGTGTGAACCACGTGGAGCGACGACATTGTTACGATGATTTGTCGATAGTTGCATTAATGAGCAGTTAAATGGATGTACTTGATGAAGCAGTAAGTCAATGTAAAATGCCCTTAGACGACTGCTGCTGCATTAAACATGCTCTTAACCCCTGATGCTTTAGGTATCCTGGCTCTGTTAACCAGACTTCTTTGAGCAGCACAATGATGCATTCTGTTGTTATAGGCCTAAAATCCTATGATCCTGTAAAATATTCAAAAAAAATCTTGTTCTCCCTTTTGTGCAGTTTTGCCTCTACTAAGACACTGTGATTAATAGATTAATATAATAACCTAAGGCCAATCACTGGCCTTGGATTGTCCAGGAAATTAAATGAAAATGACATAGTGGGGGCAGAGAGAAAACATTAATATAAAATAACAACCTTCAAAGCCACTTTCTAATCATTCACTTTGAGTCATTCTTGCATGTTTAACAGTTCATCACTGATTTATGGATAATGCTTAGTCACCCAGAGTCATTTTCAAAAGTGTTTTTAAAGCACAGCTGCATTTCATTTATATGCATCTCATCTAATCATTGCTATCAGTTTGACAGCAAGACAGTTTTTTTGTGACCCGTGTTGTCAGTTGTCATTTCATGCTCACATCCTGGTCTTTATTTTTCCATTCTTTTGTTTGTTTGTTTGTTGATTGCCAAATAATGAGCAGTATATTTTGGTAGAAACGTGATTTTTAAAAATGTCGTTTTGACCGCCCCAGAGTCGAACAATATTCACAGTGACAAACTTGGATTTATTTTCAGTGTCATTTATAAAAGAGCTTGTTCCAGCGCACACAGTGGTCTTCAACATCGACTCAAAAGAGTTCACATCAGTGCCATTGAGTGGGCTAGTTTATTACTATTGCAACAAAACAATAAAAAAATATATAGAGAATAGAGACACCTCATGGGAATGCCATTATTATTTAATGCACATTGTCTACACACTCCAAATGAATTGTACAGGATTGTTTGTAGGTCATCACATTTAATATTTGAAACCAATAAGCCATCGATCATATACTACAATTTGCTGTGCAGCAGCAAGGCTTAATTCATCGTCATGTCCAGACTCATAATAACTAAAGCTGTAGCAGCTTCCAACAACTGGTGCTGAGCACTACAAACCCCGCCCCCAGGGCCATCATTTTCTAAGGTTTGAAAAGTTGAACCAAATTAACTTTATCTTTTATAATGTGAAAATATGTGATTTGTCAGGTGGGTGATAATGGAGGAATTGAGTGATCTGACTGAGAGTCAAAACTTGAGTCCTATGGACAACAGTGATGTGCTTCTTACTGCAACAAATGAGGATGGTGTGTCATTTTTTAAGCTGAAACCAAAAAAACAACCAAAGCAATTAAATGGAAGTTTCCCATGTCGAAACTTCCAGAAAAAACTACCCTAACTTGTGTCTTTTGCTGAATGTCACTGGAAATGCTTCAGTAGCAGAGGGTCTGTTCCTCTGCAGCCATGTGAAATCCATTGCCCCAGTCTTCCACACAAATCAGAGTTCTGCATGCAAATTACCAGCAAACGTGGCAATCTGTTAGCAACCAAACTAAAACCAAGGAGGTCTTTGGTCGAGCACTGTGTGCCTCTTTGTAGCTGATTTCATTTTGCAACTGCCAGCAACCATTAACCATTTGAGAATGATAGCTTTCCCTTGTGACCAGAGATTGCTAGGGGATCCCATTTTATACCCTCTTATTATGAAGTAAGAAACTATTCATGGTTGTGTTATAGTTTTTTTTTTAAAATAAAGAAAACTGGTTTCCAATCAAGGCTTTGCTTGGAAATAACATATTTTGTCAAACTGGTTTAAGAAAGAGCCGCAGCCTTTGAAAATACTGAAAATGAGACTGTTTTTTTTTTGGCATTGTATGTAACTCAAACAGATTTGTAATGAATCAATTTAGATGTAAGTTGCAAGTGCAGACTTTCATCTTTAATGAATTGAGTTAATTGTCCAATTACACTGGAGTCCTTGCAAAACTGGTCATAATTACTCAATTGTTTCATTTCAAATATGTTGTACAGAAAAAATAAACAGCACTGCAGAGCAAAACACTTTAACATTGATGACTGTGAACACAATTACTTATTTATCTTACAAGGAACACATACAGATATGTGAAATACAATTTGGCTCCATTTAAATCCAGATTGCAGAGTCTCCACCTTATTGTTGTGGAGAGATTTCTGTAGCCTAGGGGCTATATTGTTGGGGGTGGCTTTTGCCCCCAGTAGGGTTTCCCAAGGTAAACTGGGTTAGGGGCCAGATGAAGAACTGTTCAGATAACCTTATCATCACCCACTGGTGAGCTGGATCAGGTGGTGAGGGATGATGCTGGACAGGCCTGGCACGCCCAAACACATAGCGAGGGTCTGCTGGGAGCATCTGGCAGAGGTCTTCAGGCCCTACCTCCAGCAGAACTTTGACAGTGTTTCAAGGCAGGCTGGGGACCTCAAGTCAGAATGCACCTCCCTGAGCTGGCACCACAGAGCTGCAGCTGCAAAGTGGTTTGTGTCTGTTGTAGGGGATAAATCCCCAAACCAGATGGTGAAGGGAGCCGATAAGCTGAAGAAAATTTTCTATTGGGAACTTCTCTGTGTTTCCCTGAGCTTGAGGAGCTGGTTGTGGAGAAGGAGCTAAGGGCTTATCTCCTTAAGCCGCTGCCCCGGCGACCGATCCGCAAAGGAAGTGGCAGCAAGTAGATGGATGAATGTTGCCACAAGATCAGTAACAAAAGAAACTGAGTCATAAATGTTACTAAATACAGGAATTTGCATGTGAGTATCCTCCTAAGGGTGCTATAGATTTATCAGGATGGCTTTAATCGGAAGAAAAAAATATTAATGCTATAAGAAAGTGAAAATTCCATTACAATGATGAGATCATTTATGGGGAAACGCAAAGCTACCAAAGCAAAAGAGGGGCACCTTTTGAGTTAAATTGCTATACTTGAAACTCGTCTAAGGGAAGTGGACAGCTGGAAGGCAGTTTAATTAATGGGACCACTCACAGTCTCAGTCCGTCTCTTATCATATGACATACTGTAGAGTACAAATTAACTAATACAGCCTGTGGACAAATCTGTGTGACACCAGCAGAAGGCTCAGCATAATTAGAGCAAAGACACTGCTGAATTGATTCCGGTACTGTCTTGGTTTTGTAACCTTTCATCAGGCGGAAACAATTTTTGCATCAATACTCTGGGAGCAACCTGTATATAATTGATACTGCTGAAGCATCTGTTGCTGCAAGTGCTTTGCGAGTCTC
The DNA here is from genome assembly GCA_015052665.1 of Apistogramma diplotaenia. Taxonomy (NCBI): domain Eukaryota; kingdom Metazoa; phylum Chordata; class Actinopteri; order Cichliformes; family Cichlidae; genus Apistogramma; species Apistogramma diplotaenia. The sequence goes on along the minus strand of VOQJ01047544.1, from coordinate 32,619 downwards.
AGCGAATTTGTTTTTTCACAAACATCTCTGCGGGGCTGCAAGCGAGATCGTTATCACTCCGGGTGGCATCAAAAAATTCTGAGGTTTTCCGGTGGGTCAAATTATACACACACACCATCTAGACTTAAAAGTCTATTGTGCTCAGTAAAAGCAACAGTAACAAACAGTCATTTTTCTTTAGTAAAATATAATGAAATATGTGTTGAAACAAAGGTCAGCAAATGTACTCGGATCGTGGCAAACTTCAACACAATAACCAGATTCAGTATAAAAGATAGTAGACTCTGTATCATCACCCACCACTTTAGGACCCCACATTTTGAAGTTTCAGTTGGAACTTTTGTTTTTCTATCTTGAGATTTATTTTATTTATTTTAGAGCCAGAGGTTACCTAAATGGGTGGGGAGCTAATTTATCAGCTAATGCTAGCAAGCTTGATTGGTAAGCTGCTTTTATAAACCGCATGGGTGCGTTGGAAAAAAAGACATATCTGCTAATTAGTGCTAAGTAACACTAAAATTTCACTCACCAAAACTGAAGCTGGGGGTGTTCCCTTTGATGATAACATATTGCTAGTGCTAACATACTAACTTTCAGATAGAAGGCTACAAAGGCACTGCAGCGCTCCAATGCCCAGTTTGAAAGCTGTTGCTGTGCCAACCCTGCCCCCCACCCCCAGGCATTTTGTGCCAAATGGCACTGTGCAGTGCCTGCCACGTCCTGTGCAAAAATCCCTTCATGCAATCTGAACAAAGCTAAATCTAGAGTACGCTCAAGTGGTCTCACAGTAGTCAAAATTTTAACTTATCTTAAAAACTATTGCTGCAGCTTTCAGTTCTGTAGAGTATAATATCAGGATGCTACAACTTCACTGTCCATCATTTACATTTGGAAATGTTAAACCACAACATTGTCTTAATTACTTAAAAGTCCGTAACAGAACAAGTAAGCTAAATATCTGTTTATTCTGACTAACATACGTTTTGCTTTCTTCTACTTTGTTACTGCAGGGATTTCTTTAGTGTCAGTGTTTCGATGTCTGAAGTTTTTGGAGTAGACGTGGATAGATGCCCTGTGATTACAAAATTATGAGTTCTACTAATAAATTTATTGATAATACAGCAACAATGCTTGTGGTGGGCTGATTTGGAGCATTATTTTTGGCCTGGGATCTCAAGCTTCGAAGAGCTTGATTACTGTAACTGTGAGGACTGAGCGGTCCTTTTGCCTCATCTGCCATTTATGGCTAGAGTCCCTTTTTTACACTAGAGTAAAAATATGATGGTCACCTCCTCACAACTAGGAACATTTGGTGGTTTGAATTGTTCGAACACAGAATTTTTTCACATTTGCTCTACTGTATGTAGCTGCCACAACAAGTTCATGCCCAGAGGTTGAGAGTTGGACACCCTTGACCTCTGCTCACACGGCAATTGCACAGGTTGCCCAGTGGAAAGCAACCTGTCTCCAAACAATCTTAGTCTGATTTGGACAGTTACTCTACTGCTGTTTAATTTATCAATTGTTCATTGCAATAGCAATGGCAACTGGTTGTATTCTGGTTATATTCTTATTTAGAAGCAAGGTTGCTGAGTCGCTATGCCATTTTGCAGTTAAATCTCCATCCTGCAGCAACTACGTCAACATTTGTGGTGGAATTTCTGAATTTTTTCTTTCAAATCGAAGAGGTTCTCGTTGAATGTAAGTTAATGTGAATTTCTGTGTATGCAGACAGCAACAGGCTTGCGATTTTTATGACACTATCACAGTTAATTGCTGTATTATCACACAGAGATTGCATGTAAGTGAATAATATTGCCAGCTTGACCCCATTCAGTCACAAACTGAAAGCAGACTGATAACAGATTGACTTCTTCTTATTGCCTTTAATCTCTGACAACAGAAACTGACTGCAAGTGGTTGGAGAATCGGTTCTCGGTTCACTCAGTGCTCCAAAATTGCTGCCAGACTGACCATTCCCTTTAACAGTTTAAATAGAAATGATTGCGATTGTGAAAAGTCATCAGGGTTTAGGGGTTCGGTTAATCGGTGATGCAAAATTGCCCACAGATGTAAATGTGAGTGTGAATGGCTGTCTCTCTGTGTGTTAGCCCTGCTACAGGATGGCTACCTGTAAAGGGTGTACCCTGCCTCTCGCTCTATGACAGCTGGGACAGGCTCCAGCTCCCCCCACCAACAGGATAAGTGGAAGAGAATGGATGGATGGATGGATGGATGGATGAAAAGTCAGTGAAATGCAGATGTAAACTGGCAGAACTGAGCAGTGAACAGTAAACTCTTCACTTCTTCCAACTGTTGATTTCAACACATATTTTCACTTTTTTGAATTTTTTAATTCCTTTCACCTTCTTTTGCTTCCTCTCTAGCAATACCATACTTTGCATAAAAAAAAAACAGAGAAGTCACATGTTACAATCTGGCCATCAGACCTCAGTTTGTAACTGTGAGAAGTCAGTGCGGCTGTGGGATGATTCTGCATCAGCGCCCTTGCTTGTATTACTGTTATAATCCTGTCTGTGACTGTCGTGTGCCCTTTGAACAAATTAAGATAAGCTTAAATGCACCACGTGATCTTCGCTGAAGAACAAAGAAAGGACGGCATCGCCCGTTTTTTGTGACTCTTGGATCTTGTTGCTTTTGCCTGTTCAGTTCAATTAAGCTCGATACTTAACAAGTCAAAAGGAGCAGCGGCTCTAAGCTGGAGAGCTTTTTTTAAAGATTGACATAATAGGATGTTCTCTCTGCTCAGACATATACACTATATGAATGAAAATGAAAATTGCCATGCGGATGAAACAAAGGCTTCTTATTCTGTTTATATCAAGCCGAGCTGATGCTTTGTAGGATGCTCAGCTGAGCGGGAACGCTCAGTCAGCAGGGTTCTCCTAGTGCTCCTCTCAGCCTCCTCGCCTTTCGTCTCTCCTGCCTACCAGACTGACACCTAAAGTGGCACTAATTGGCATGGGCTCTGACAGCTATCCAGTGTGCCTGCGAAACTTTTAATGACACGACTTACACCCAACAGCATCCAGACTATCTTTCCTGTTAAGGGAAGCCTGTGAAAATATACTCCGGCTTTGCATGCTCCCTGGCAGTGTGTTCTGTCTTGCTTTCCTTTTTCTTTTGCTCTTTCTTTCTCCCTCATGCACAAATACAGACACGCCAGCCCACACTGTCACATACCCTCACTAATGTAATGCTACCCATCGAAGCACAGATGGGTGCTGTCTGGCAGAGATGACGCATAGAACTAATCATTTATTTCTCTAACTTCTGGATGGGATATGAATTATGCATGCATAAAAAGGGACTAAAATATAGCGCATGCTTATGAAATGCAATAAAACTCTTATTTTCCACTGCTAGCAATATAATCTATTTTACCTTCTTTAGGGTATGAACCTTAAAGCCTGATCTGTCTTTATATTCTTTTTTAAGCCTTAATCCATATTTTAATGTTCCTTGCTTGAATTGATTTGTGCACAGTGGAAGAGAATACCATATTTATCTTCTGGGATGGATTCCTAAGAAGTTGCTCTGCAAATACAGATGGAATTCATCATTAATCGTCTGCAGCCTCTCTCAGGCCTGTGCGTGCAGGAATATTAACACACAAATAAGGATGCAAAGAGGCACACTCACGGACACGTAGGCATCCTGTACGTGCTCATGCACACGAGAACAGAGAGAATGCAGCTATAAGGAACGACATAAACGCCCTTTGTTTTTCCTTTGCTCTTTCTTCCTCCGCCCATTTTCTTTTCCAATACTCCCGTTCCATTTAATCTCACTTTCATACTCCCACATTCTTAATATCACCTCCAGTGCAGCACTCTCACTGTGTCACTCACTTAAGCCTTTCAAAGCTACTCACACTTCCCTTCCTTTCGTCTGACACAGAGTGAAGCAGAAAGCAAAGTTTCGGACTAGATATTAAAGTCAGCAAAAGGCGAGGGATTTTATCTCAAACATTTCTTATTCCCTTCCTCCCCACAGACAAGAGTAGGAAATCTTTCTGGCATACAACTGTAGCATTTTTTTTCCACGTTGGGACTCAGTCTGTATTTGCTTATGCTCTGCTATGTAACAGGGTACATATCATTTTAGTTCACGAGATGGGGACTGTTGCATCAGCTGGGGACAGGAATAACCACTGCAGGGAAAATAGAACAAATAGAGAGAAGGAGAGCGAAAGCAATGGCACAAGAGGGAGAGCAGAGAGGATGATGGAAGAGAAACGAGAGGTCCTCACTCCACCGCAGGTGCCTAAATTACCTCCTTCCTCTCACAGCTGGCCTCGGCTCAATCTGCAACAAATACGAGCAGCTGGAAATTGAGAGGTAACGCCGTCTTTCTTTCTTCCACTCTGCTCCTTACATTAAACCTGCTCTGCTGCATAACTACCATGAAGTCCCTGAAAACAAAAAGCCATCTAGAAGGGGTCACTCTGGCTGCTTTGGGCCTTTTATGACGGTAAAATTAGAAACTGAACAAGTGTGGCTTTTTTTAGAAGGGTTGCCAGGAGAACCTGTTCTCTCCAAGAAAAAACATGTCAGCAGAGCTTAGGTTTGCAAATTGCAAAGCACCTAGACTTGTGGAACCATGTCCTTTAGATAGATGAAACACAACACTACCCGAAGAGCTCCCTGATTGTTAATGCTAATTGATACTGTTGGAAAATCATGTGTAAGTACAGTAAATATGATTGCAATATTTCACTAATGCGCAGGGCAAAGACACACATTTATATTGCAAGGTGTGTAGGTATCTAAAAGGTTACATTATTCATGTTATTTCATAAACATCCTGCTGGAATTTGCTGGATTCCTTTTATTGTAATATCATAATTAGTACTGTATGGCATTATTTCAAGTGTGCTACAAATTCTGTAAAAAAAAAAGAAAGATCATCATCATCATTGTCGCGTATACATCCACCAGAAGGTGAGTCACAGCTTTCTGTCCTCGAATTTACGTCCCTCAAATCTCACCATCTTGTCAGCCGTGTGTCACAAACTCTCTCCATAACTCCTTTTTCCGAGTCTCTGGTTTGGCTTCTTCAGCAAGGGCACGAAATATTGATTGTTATGGGTTTGTGAAGGCTGTGAATTTAATTTAATCCATTTTCAGATAAATCTGCTGCTAAACCTGCATGATTTATTGTCTGTCACTAACTTGGCTGTTATCATCCAGCCCCAGCCAGTCAAATATTTTATGTTCATAGTGTGAATATGACCATGCCCAGTGGCTGTGATGCAGCAGCTGGGATGAGGGTTAAGCCACCAGAATGATGCCTGATGGGACCTCCGATCGTGGATCCAGGTCACTCAATAAGCTCTGCTCACAGCAATCTACAGATTACATATTACCTCACTGGCCATGCTGACAACTAAAAAGGCATAGACGGAATCTACTATGCTATTAATAATTTACTCCAGAAAACATTTAATTTATATTTCAGCAACCTATGGATGAATATCAAAAGCACTAAATCACCAGCTGTGTTATTTGTGTAAAAATCTGTGTCTATGTCCGATGAATTAAAGCTCTGAGGATGCAGGGACCTTCATCCTCACGGCCAAAAGTAAAGCTCTCAACCTTGGATTAAGATCAAACACTATCTGAATGCAGACTGTGGAAAAAGGGCTGGAGCCCCCAAGCTCACAAACCAACCACAACAACATGCCCACTCATCAGCCAACACATAGGCTTGGTGCTTGGAAATTCTGCAGATAAACAGCTCTCTCACTCTGATGACACTGAACTTTATAGCTCAAAGGTAATACTGGACGAGACAGTGTGCTGTCAAACGTTCGGCCGAGCGAATGCACAGACATGCATGCATGATAAGCACAGGTACCGCAGCCTGTTTGTTTGCATTTGGGAATTACTTAATAGCTCAGGCCATGTTTTTACCGTCTGCAGGCAGTAAGTGTTTGATCCGAGTCCAAGATCCAGCTGGCCTTGAGGATGGAGGCCTTCCATTTCTTGGCTAACCTTTAAAGCCACATGCTTGGTAATTAACATGAAGCACCTTCTACATTACATCACCTTAGATGTGGGGAAAATAGAAGAATAGCATTTGCGAAATTAGGACTGCCTTTAACATCTGCATCATTATTTCAGTTTGTTCTGGCCTGGCAAGCAAAAACACAGCTTGTGTTAACAGTCATGACCCGAATGGAAAACTTGCTGGATGTATACCAAGTGCACTTTGTTATCTGTGGCACTTTTGTTTTGTCCCTGTGCACTGTGTCATTATAAAGGGCTAAGAATTGCATTTTGTGCTAGAGATAGAATATAATGTGTTTATCTGGGATCGATCATGAGCCAAGGTTTAGCAGGCAGTCCCCAGAGTAGAGAGTGCACTGACATCAGTGGAAAGGGAATGAAAACACAGATTTTTCGTGGGGGAAAGGTAGAGAGAGAAGAGGGAAGCAAGAGGAGTGGGCAAGAGAGAAGAGAACCTAGAGGAAGAAACGCCATGGGAATAAAAGAGTGGGGAAAGGTATTGCATATTATAAAAGGACTCATTTATATTAAGGAGGCCAAACAGATACACCCCCCCCCCCCCCCAATCCTATTCTTTCGTCTTTTTTTTGGCA
>VOQJ01047544.1:4076-24917 GCA_015052665.1 Apistogramma diplotaenia | reverse complement strand
CATTGTAGATCTACCTGGGATGTTAGTTTATGCTGACAAAATATAAAGCTGATCCCATTAAAGTATACCACCAGGAAATCGCAAAAAAGGCAATACTGTGCCATAAACCTTACATTGGGTAGTGGTTTGAGCAAGAAGGTCCTGGGTTCAAATCCACCATCTGGTCAGGCCGTTCTGTGTGGACCTTGTATGTTCTCAGCATATCTGTGTGGGTTCTCTGCAGGTACTCTGGCGTCCTCCCATGGTCCAAAGACATGCTGTTAGTGGGGTTACCCACAGGTGTGAATGGTTGTCTGTCTCTCTGTGTTAGCACTGTGACAGACTGGTAACATGTCCAGGATGTACCTCAACCTCAGTCAGCTGACAAAGGGACCACGCTACCATGGCAACAAATTGGACGAGTGGGATGGAGGCATGGATAGCATTATGTAAAATATTCCATTAGTATACTTTTCACACCCTAAACTAATACTAAATAATTTGTGGTGCCACATAATAATTCCTAATTTCTTACGTACACAGAAGACATACTACAGACACGCGCTAATTTATTATTTCAATATAGATGGATGCTGGGAAGAAAAACCTGAAAAATGCATTAATTAGCAGACTCAGTCTGAGAAAGGGAAGATGGATGAAGTGAGAAAATGCAAATCAAGCAGGGACTGTTAGACGTCACTTCCATCTGGAGGTGCCAGTCTGTAAGTGTTCATTTGTCCTCAGCAAGCCCCACCATACCACCGGACCACCTGCTGGCCGAGAAAATACAGACTACAGACGCCACTAAACTGCTGTGCTGAACGGCAACACTGAAATGGGGAACACCTGTACGCCTGCGATAAAGAGAGGCTTTTAAAATTGGGCCGTTATCCACTATGGGAGAAACCATAATGTAGTGTAGTGTGCACTACATTAGACCACCACACTGATTATATATGTGCAGGTGTACTGTAGATGTTGAGTTGGCTGTGCTGTGATGTCAGCAATAAGTAATCTATAAATACTATTGCTTCTGAATGGAATTTTCTATCATGAGTAATGTGCTGCCTTTTACCTTCAAGCACTGGTGGCCAACAATGAGGGAAACACGCAGTTCCTTTAACTCACCTGCTATCCGTCGTCATTATAACTGCACACATTCAAACTCATTGGACTTTTAAAGCAGCCTCTGGAATTATGAAGGACAAAGGCAGAAGGTAAGCATAATGATGGTGCTCTCAGCCATGACCCCGTTCTTACCACGCACGCGCGCGAAACGCTACAATCGGCCGTTGAGCACTTCCACATCATCATTCCCAATGAGGGCAGCATCTGACGACAACAGCAAACATGAACGGTAGCACATGGACATGCTGGGTGAGTGCGTGGGCGCGCATTCACAAACACAACATTTTCTCAGCAGTGATAATCACATTTCATATTCAGTCACACGGAAAACAGCTTTGATTAGACAATTGGCTGTTTCGACACGACATGAGCGGGGAGATGTAAAAGGAGAGATCATCTGGTGTGAGGAAAATGTATTCCCTGTAATGCAATTCTCTAATCTTTGGAAAGAGAGTGCGGAAAGCTTTTCGCATGCTTCCTTCTCTAGCTATGGACCATTTTAGAGAGGCAACCCTTTAAGGCTGCATTCAACATCCTGGGGTATTTTCTCATTTCCCTTCTAGTGGGAGCTGTGTGACTTCAAGCAGTGTTGGCCGTCCAGTAAAAATGCACTGGAACAAATGAATGCGTGTCCCCCCCCGCCCTCCTCTCCGCTTGCGCTATGGCAGGGTCCATTAGTAAATGAGCAGTTGACCATTAGTTTCCTCTTTCTAAATGGAAAATAATGATTCTTCCTGGAATCTACACAACAATTTGATCAATTTCCGCGAGCGCATCGAGGTTTATTTACATTCTGTGATTTTCTTTGCTTTCCTTTAGTTTCTTTCTTCTTTCTTTGCTCATGTAATTAAGAACAGCACAGCTATAGAGGAGATTAAATTAGTTCATTAAGGTTTTATCATGCACACTAGCTTTTTTTAGATTTGCCAAGTTGCCTATTTGTTTTTTGTTTTTGCTATATTCTATTCTAATCGGTGCTATGTGAGGACACGAGCTACATTATTACTTCTGTATTTTGCTCTTATACTGTTTCGATGCAGCACTTTGGCGCATTCGTGTTTGCTTCAAATCCTCTTTGTTCTTCTAACGTCATCTTTGTGTTTTACATGTCTTTCATCAATCCTCTCATTTTTTCTCTTCTTTCCTTTTTTTTTCTTTTTATCTTTGACAATTTGTGCAAACATCCCGATGAACTGCATACCAGAGCGGCCTGATTGAAAGCTCAAGATGAGGCAAGCGGCGGTTCGTGCGCATCGAAGCAATGAGGATGGATGTGAAACATGGGCTTTAACAATAAACATATAAATCAACCATTGCGCTGGAACTCCATTTGAATGCATTGGCTCTGTCATTTTATGCATCCTATTGTGCTGCAGGTTCATCCATTCATTTTGAAGTCATATAGGTTTGGTTTGGTTTCTCAGTGTGAGTGTTAAATGTAGCCCCTGTCTGTTTTCTAATTGTTATTTACCTTTGTTTAGCTTGCACTGCAGATAAAAGTCCTGCCTTCACAGATTCAGGGTATTGCTTTGAAAACTAGGTAGAGTGCTGTATGAAACCTGTAAGTCACCCTGCATTTTTTATATATTTTGCAAGGCAAACGCTAAATATTATTGAAACATGTACAATCATAGACTGTATTGCCAAAAGCATTTGCTCATCTGCCCTCTCGTGCATATTAACTTGAGTGACATCCCATTCTTAAGCTATCGGCTTTAAAATGATGTCAGCCCACCCTTTGCCGCTATAGCAGCTTCAATTCTTCTGGGAAGGCTTTCCACGGTGTTTAGGAGCGTGTTTATGGGAATTTTTTCTTCCAGAAACATATTTGTGAGGTCAGTCACCAAAGCTGGGTGAGAATGCCTGGCTCCCTGGTTCCCTTTCTTAAGAATGGCTTCTTGTCAGCTACCCTTCTAGTGTTTATGGTGAGACTTCAGTGAAGAGTAGATGGCTCAGCTGAAGGGTGACCTGAGAGATGCATCTATGCAGGTCAATGCTGAGTGGCTTAAAAAACAAACAATGGCCATGTATTCAAGAGCTGGACTAAGAATGAACCAATGGCCAAAGAGAAACTTTGAAAGACCTTCAGAAAGCCTGAAGATCTATCAGTCAAGATCACTAAAAATTAGAAGAAAATCTGGCTCCTTGGAAGCAAAATATAAAGAAATTCGTTTTTTGTTTTTTTTGTTGCATGGAATCAGGACACATCCTGTATGTAGTTATGGGGATTCATCAATGCAGTAAAGTACACACTGCCATTTTGGTGTTAGCTCCCCATCCATCCTGCCTGTCAGATCATTTATTATGTATTATGTATTTATTATGTATTATGTACGGGGTTTATTATTTATTAAGTACTTAATGAAGTTAATGCGTTTGTGTCGTGTGCATATACGGTATGCATGCCACTCGGTGACTGCAAGGTGATCTTGCTGCTGCCTCGTGCGGCAGATATGCATAAAAATAAATAAAGCAAGCCACACGTTAGCAACATATCCTGTTAGCATTTTTCTCAAAACCATTACTGGTGAGTTTTGTTAATCTGCTCTGTCACACAGTGCTGAGGGTTTGTTTAGTCTTTTAGTAAAAGGCAGTCAAATATGTTGATTTTTCCCTTTTTCAGTTTGTTAAATATATAAAGTGTTTGGTGATTTGCATGCGTGTCTGAAGCATCTAAGGGTATGCAAAATTAAATTGTTTTATATAACCAAATATGAATGAGCTGTGCAGCTCAAGATGTGGGAAAGGCACAAAATTTGAATGTTGTGTGCACTCGTCCATTAATGTGATGGCATGCACTCATACTTTTGCTGTTTTGACAATGATATGTAAATGTTACTAGTTCCCATCTAGTAATAAAGTTACCAGGGTGTTGCATTCCAACAAGAACACGATCAGATTCCGTCAGATTTACAGGAAAACGTATGTGACTGAAAAAGAGAATAGATGCCTCCTGACAGTATCAAATATTTTTCCCCACATTCCCTCTTGCCGGAAGCATGTTAGAACCCTTTTGATGGCCATTCACTGATCGATGCTGAGAATGCCATGGGCAACGTTTCCTCCCTGATCTGGCATTCGCCTCCCCAGATTGCATCATCTCCTTCTGGAGGTCTGGAGGTTAAGGAGGGCTCTTAACTATAAATCTACAGTAGATTTTAATGTCAAGAGGTGCTGTTACACTATATAAGCAAGAGCATGATCAAAATAAATCCCGGGCTCAGGGAACGAGTGTGTGGGTATAGTTGTAATCTTATTGGCAAAAAAAAAAAAGGAAAAAAAGCTGATCCAACAAAATCTGTTCATAGCAGAATCTCAATAGGCTGTAAATCCTATGGATCCCAATTTGTTTGTTGCTACAGAAATACAGAGCATGAGAAATGTGCTGCTGGCAGTGGGGAATCAAAAGCAGAACATGCAAAACTTCTGTTCTGAATGACTGCATATTCTCATTTTTTTTTTGAGAAGCAGCCCTCATGCATCAGCTATTTTTCTGTTACTTCCCCAAAGGCACATTCTCTTGACATGCAGGTTTGCAGAAAATCACTCATATCAAGTCTGAGCTCTGCACTGGCAACAGGCAGCCGTACCTACACTAATGCACTCAGCAAACACACTGACTTTTTGTTTGTGTGTGCTGATAGCTGGAAATGTTCAGGGCTGCTGGAAACTGATGAGGCTTCAGCCTTCAGCAGCCGCAGCCACATTACTTTATTGTAATTATGATAAATCTTCAATCTGAATTACCTGCTTGTTTATGCAACTGATAAATGACTTAGCGTTAATTAGTTATTGAAATGAGGTGTTCTGAAGTGTTTTTTTGGTGCTTTTTTTTTGGTTTGCTATTGCAAAGAGACCCGGTGCTTCGGTTTGGAGAAGCTGATAACATACTTGATGCAATATGACAACCACGAAATGAGGCATACTCTACTTAAGACTGGGAAAATTGCTTTTCATTTACATCGCCTGTCCAATAACACTAGCCATATTATAAATCTGATGAGTCAAAATTTACTGGATATTTCATTTTAAGAAAAAGGTGCCACTCCTGGATGTATTTAGACTGATGGAGTGTGCTCTCATCTGCATTTGCTTCTCCAAGACTGCAAAATAACAGTTTCTACAGTGCAAGCTCAAAACAGCTGGCAAGACCAAACAAAGGGTTTGGCTTTTGATGCTCAACTAATGCATTTGGTATCTTAGGTTATGTTTGTTGATCTAGTTTTGGAGGTTTTGATTTTTGTGTTTTCAGATTCATGGTTTGATTTCAATTTATTTCAGTATGATGCGAGTTTTAGTTCTGCCACGGTTGAGTCTTATTAGTACATGCTCATGCTGCATTTAGGTCTGTTAGTTATGTGGGTGCTAGGCAACATGACGGCATAACAAAATAGCGTGCAAAGTGAAGGTTTTATGGCTACAAATTGTCTGTTATTATTGTGAAATCAAAATCATACAATGCTTTCATAAAGGGTTGTAGGTGCATACAAATGGTTCGTTATAGCTTGTTTGTGGGTGGTTGCTAGGCAACATGATGGCTTGCATACTGAAAGTTTTGTGGATGTGAATTAAATGTTACAGTTGTGAAATGAAAATAATACAATGCTTTTATAAGGTGAAAGAGGTGCATACAAATGGGTCATTTTAAGCTGCTGGTAGGTGGATGCTGGGCAGAGCGATAAAATCAAACATATCTGACATGGATGAGAACCTTCAGGGGCCTGAGATGCACTTGTGCACCAATTTTGGTTGCTCAACTCCTACTTGGATAGCAGGAAAGCATGAGCAAGCAGGCAGAGTTCATGGATCACTGTAAGATGTCCACTCTGATTTTTGAATCTTACTTTAGTGTTTTCTTGTATTTCGGTTTTAAGTCTATTATTATCAGTAGTGGTAGTTGTTGTTGCAGTCTCCCCAGTGCTTATGTGTGTGCCTGCCTCGGTCTTCTTTTGTGTTGCCATGGCCCCGTGTTTCTGTCTCATTATGTTACAGGTCAGTATTTATGTTTTTGTCTTTGTTTTCTTTCATTTCCTCTGCCAGTCTTACAGCACTTCCCGTCTGTCCCCCCCTGATTCCTCAATCATTTTTACCTGCTATATTTCCTGCAACTGTATGTAGTCCCAGTGGGTGTATGCAACCCTGTTTGCATGTGTTGAACTGATTTGCTGATTCATAGTGCCCCCCCCCCCCCACCACCTAATAATGTTTTGACATTTTTGTACCCTCTGCATTCTGGGTTTACTACTTTATTCTCTGTCCAGTTACAAAGTGACAGTCATGAGGTGCATGTGTGAACATGTGCACAGTTTGCATTGCACTTATATGTATGTATATGTACAGTATGCTAACCATCTGCACATCTGCAGGGACCATAATCAAACAGGGATCCATATTGCACACAGACCTAGTTAGTTACTGTATAGACCAGGGGTCCTCAGTCCCAGTCCTCGAGGGCCGGTGTCCTGCAGGTTTTGGACGCAACCCTGCTTCAACACACCTGAGTCAAATGGCTGAATCACCTCCTCAGTTAAGTTCTCCAGAGTCATGCTAATTGACTCAGGTGAGTTGAAGCAGGGTTGCATCCAAAACCTGCAGGACACCGGCCCTCGAGGACTGGGACTGAGGACCCCTGGTATAGACCTTTAACCCAGCAGCACTTTGACACAAAACAGCGTAACGTACCACAGGCTGCACATAAAAGATTTCAGAAAACGGTCTGAAAAGTTACAACAACGCCAATGTCCCTTTACCTGAACTCTTCTAGTTACCTTAAGCAATTAAGTGTAAACTAACATAATCAGAGCAAATATTTCTGGAAAAATGTCAACATAATCGACCACATTTGTTACTGGAAGCAGGCTGACATTAAATATGAGGTTTAATTCCAGCAGAAGCAATTATGGCAGAATGATTATCAAGAAATATCAGTTGTGACTGGAAAGATTTACAGCGCTGTGAAAAAGTACTTCTTCCTTCCTAATTTCTTAGTGTTTTTTTGCATATTTGTCACATTGAGACGTTTCAGATCATCAAACACATTCTAACATCAGACAAAGATAACCCGAGTAAAAGCCTAATGCTGTTTTTAAATAATGATCTCATTTATTAAGGTGGGGAAAAAAAATTCCCTGCTAAACCTAAAAACTGGTTGCGCCACCCTCTGTAGCAAGAACTGCAATCAAGCATTTGCAATAACTGACAATAAGTCTTTCACATCGCTGTGGAGGAATTCTGGCCCGCTCCTCTTTGCAGAATTGTTTTTATTCAGCCACATCGGCGGGTTTTCGAACATAGACGGCCTGTTGGAGTGTCTTTTGTGGCCTTCTGGATTAGCTGCTGAGCCACTCGAGTCGCTCTTTGAAAAGGTTCTATTTAAGCGGCATCTTAAATCAGCGGGTAATTATGAGGCCTGGGTGTGGCTAATGAAATTGAGCTGAAATTAACAGGGGGCAGTGGGCAGGCAGGTTTGGATAGTTTGATTATCTGAAACATTTCACTGTGACAAACATGCAAAACACTAAGAGATCCGGAAGGGGGCAGCTTCTTTTTCATAGCACTCTACTGTATAGGTCTGTACTAATTAACTTGCTAAGTAACTCCCAGTCAGGTCTATTCCACTGCAGCGTGCGATCTCACCACTGAAGGTCTTTGTTTCAGCATCCGAGTGCACCGAATCAGCCCCAGCTTTGCTAACACTGTTGCTGCTCTTATGTCCTGTCCTGATTTCCACTATCTTAATATTGCTCTATTTGCATTATTAAAGCTTTTATGCAAAACCTTAATATTAGCCCGAGGCTGCACAAAACAAACAATTCGAAAGGAAAAAACAGTAGCTAATAAAACTGCCAACTCTTAACAGCACCTGTATGAAGGCAGAGACAGACAGAAGCACTGGCTGGACATTTCCATTTTTCAGGGCTTGCAGAGACAGTAGCAAGAAGACTGCACAGTGGTTTAACATGCCCGATTGCACAGAGACACCTGGTTATTGGAACGGATCAATCATGTGCAACTGGAACAAATCATGTCCCCAACCTGTCTCTGATCTTTTCCTCTTCTCTCTTTCTCCTTCACGCCCTCTTCTCTCTGCATTCATGCAACCCCCCTTTTAACTTTCCCTCTCGGTTTTCTCCCCTGTGTCATTTTTCCTAGACACTGCGCCCCACTCTTGACTAGCCAATCAAACCTCATCTCCCACATAAGATTCGACTTCTCATTTTACCTTCTGAGCTCCAAATTAATTTCTATTTCATTTTAATAAGATAGATTAAGGAGGACTGTAGACATATAAGAATGCAATCTGGGACAAGACCTCTCTGATAAAGTTATTGTAATAATATGCAATATCACACTCCAGTGCCGGTGACATCTCCTTTTCCATGCTAATAGAGTCATTGATGGCTGTCCGAGCTAGACTCTCTGCTGCACAGAGCACACCTTATCTCCTACACATGACCAAAGCACATTAGACATTTGTTAGTCACTATCATGAAAGATTTGTTTCTCCTCGTGATAGTGATACAGATATTAAGTTATGAGGGATTCTCATTACCCATGCTGCAACCGCCTCAGTACCTCTGTTTATCTCTCGTCTCCCTCTCACACCCTTTTCTCTGCAGCACGCATTATGAATATCATAGCTGACAGTGTCTGGGCAGTAATTAGTCTAATATGTAGCCTCACCCTCTGTGAAGGTTATTTTTGAAAGGGGTCTATGGAATCATAAAGCTTTCTGTCTCACCTTAACCAGACAATTTAACTGGTATTTTGCTTTATGTAGCAGCCAAAAAAAGAGCTTTTCCTATTGATTGAAGTTTGCACGCAATGTATTATTTTAAAGATGAAAACAGTACAGTAGCTGTGTGTAGGTTAGCATGAAGGCAGGCTAGAATCCAGTGCTTTCCTATAGCTTGATTGTTTTAGCAAACACTGGCTCCCTCCTCATTGCTATGCACAGATTATATCTGAAGAGGCTGAAGTTAATTGTTTTTTCTGTTGCCGTCGTCAAAACTTGTGTTTATTTTTTTTTCTCATCAACAAAGTTTAAAGTTGATTTGTTCAACATAATTGCCATTCAGTTGTTTTCCCCCAGCAAATTAAATTAATTTAAACGGCATATTGGGTCAGCAAAATAAAGCTTGTTATGAAGTCTAATTGATGAGCTTTGGCGTTTGTCCAAATGAATCAGTTCATTTCCCCTAAAGTTGCAGAAGATTGATACCACACATGTTTTATAGTAAATGAAGCCGGCGGCACTTGTTCTTTACATGCAGGCTGGATGGAAGAGGAAACAGCAACCCTGGTTCTGTTTAAAATTTTAAAATCAAAGGGTTTCGAAATAAAAATTTAAAGTCATAAATTTATATATATATATTTTTGTTGTTTTTGTTTTGGGTTTTTTTTTGTTCAGAGAGCTTCCAGGTAAGTTCTTCGTGTCTGTGTAAAAAAGTGAAACTAATCATTCCAAGTAAAAACAGGTGAAAATGCTGAATATTCTTTTTCTCCAGGTTCATAAATTATATGATTTGTTGTTGTCAAGCTGCAACTTTCGGGGTTTAAATTGAACCCAAACAGGCGGCTGTTCTCATGGTTTAAGGCTGGCACCGAAAGTGAGTCAACCTCCAGATGCCCAATTTCCCAACCAAATGAAATGTATTTAAGGTGTTGGCAGTGTCTATAGTGCTGAGGTTGTTTCTCCTGTTATTGAAGTACTTCCTGGAGAAAATAATTCATTACACTACTCATTGTGTTCCAGGACATGTTATGGAATAATGCAAAAGTAATGTAACTTCATATAATTACCACTTATCAATAAAAACCTGCAGACAGAAAGCTGAGTTTTGAGTTTCCAATGTGGACTTTGCAGCATGTAAGTTTGTTATTCAACTTTCTGTTTTAAGACCAGCTTTTAAACATGCAAACACTAAACCAAAGTGAACACGGATTTAAAAAAAAAAATTTTTTTGTTGATTGACTTTGACTGATAAATGATTTATTATCCGATCTTCAAACAGGGCGTAATTTTTTGGCTTAGATCCTGTTCATTTTACCCTGAGCCTTATTTCAAAGGTCAATCAAGGTAAAGTTATTTATTCAACATTTGAGCCTGACAGATGGAGCCGTGTAATAACTTGTCTGGATAACCTGGATGTCTTCTACATATTAGAGTCAAAATCATTCATTTTTAAAACCACAGCTGTTACAGGATTGGGGTTAATGAACTTCACATTTCTCAGTTAATGTCTCTATTGAAGAATTTTTTTCCCTAATGTTTTTCACCCACTCTGTGTGAGTGACTGCTTTCTCAATTGGATGAAATTTGCTTAATTATCAAGACGTGTCTTCTTGTGTAATCTGGGTGTGCAGTGTGTGTATATACATATACAATATATATCCTGTGTGTGTCAATTCGGCTTTAAGTGCTGCACGCATGGTCTTTCTAAAGCTAAAAGCTTTGATCAAAGTGTGACTCTCACCGCTGTCACTTTTTTTTCCAGCCATCCATTCACAGTAGAGAAGGTTCAGGACAAATACCCAGAAGCAAAAACCCTAAATCCTACTTGTACAAGTGAATAATGACTGAACAACAATGAAATGGCCCACTGCTCTCAGTAGTACCCACTCTACCAGATGGCATCCTTGGATACCATAATATAGACATGAAAAATAATGCTTAGAGATTTTTTTTTTTTATCTAGACACATGAACATCACTTCAACCAATGTTCTGTTTCACAGCTTTTCCAAACTCCAGATGTAGATTATGTCCTTCCAGAAAGAGGACCGTTGTTTGCGCCCCAGCAGTAGCATCTAAGGCCTCATTTAAACTTCCCTGGGCAGTCTTTGTAGAGCCGGTGATGAGGCCGATGTCGTTGCATCATGGGTTAATCACCGTGTGGTCGTACTCTTGCGTTCTGACAGACATATTTGTCTCTCAGGTTTTTCCACTTCTTTGTTCATTTCCTCACATCCATTCCAATCATTTCAGCCATCTCTCTCCAGGAATTTACTCACATACATGAATCCTTATATTAATGCTATAATTATTATTCCTTATACTGACATGATGATTGTTACTCATGCATATGTCTGCAGCAGCATATGGAAGAAGAGCTGAATCTGACACCCTGAGATGAAAATGCATTGGGTGATCTGACACACTAAGCTTATATTTATCATTTGGGGTGAAATGTCTTGACAGCTATGAACTGGTTGTTAGATATTTAGTTTAGTCTTTTATTCAGTAAATATATTAAAATAGCACCTATGAAATAAATTGGTATAGAAAAATTGTTATGAATGATTCATCTGCCACAGCTAAAGTGTTAGGTTGCAAATTTTAGCATGCTAACACACTAAACTAACAGGAGCATGTTACTACTATTATTTGGATCTTACCATGCTGATATTATATATATTATATTAGAGTGAATCTCTAGTCTTACAGCCCTGCAGTGCCACTGGACTGAAAAAAAAAACCAGCCACGTGAGAAAGTCTGATTTGTCTTCCATTTTGTAAAACATACATATGCTAACAGGCATGAAAACTAGGGGAAAGAAAAAGAAAACATTCCCACCAACCATTTTCCTGTGAATCGTGCAATTCTATGGTATAACTCAACCAGCCTGAGCTCTCCCCTTCACCGCGCCTCTACTCTTCCAAAGCTGGGATCAATAGTGCCAGGGCATCAGATAAAAATAACCCACACCATTGTGTTTCCAAACTGAGCAAAATCTAAAAATGATATGAGAAAGAAGCAGGGCATTCCCTGTGGCAGAAACACGGGGAAATGAAAACTAATTCTCCGCTGAGCTGCGGAAAGGCAGCACATTTGCAGCAGTCTGTCTGAGAGGCTTTAGATCTTGTTCCAAAAGAAATGTCAGCCTTTACCTGAGGATTACGTTTGAGTCAGTCTATTACTAATAAGGCTGAACTAGAAGAAAATTGTTACATATTCAATAAACCATTTATTAAAAAAAAAAGAAGAAAAAGCAATAACTGGAAAACTTGAGCAAAGTTTTCCTTTATTTTGTTAAAGAAGAAAAGGGGGCAAAAGCTGAAAACGACAGTCTTATGTAACACCAAAATCCTTTGTCTCAGAGTCAAGAGGTTTCATTTGTTCCACTTAGAAATGAGTTCCAAAGAAAAATACAAGGAGAACCATCTCTGTGTAATTCCTCTGAATGCAGATTCCTGCTTTGCCTGTTGCTCAATGCAAACTGTGTGCACATGATGAAAAGAAGCTATAGCAAGATCCCACCTCCCATCTGTACACAGTCTTAAGCTAAACGTCAAAGGTGCCTATAAGCAATCTGATTTGAGTGGGGTGGTTCCAGCTGGTTCATATTTATTCTTGGCTCTGGGACAGAGCATCAGGTTCATGCTGGGCTATATCTAGACTTCGCCATGTCTCAGATGAGTTTCACTCAAAGAGTGAACTGCTGAGTGATGAATAAAAGTGCCAACGTGATTCGCAGTCGGTGCTGTTTTCATGGCTCGGATGAAAACGATAAGGTCGAGCAGCTTTGAGAAAATCTCATCATTAGTCCTCTCACAGGCCAGGATTTAATTATCTACACATCCAAATCGTCCGCTTCCCCCTTCTCAGCAGATTATTCTGCTCCTGGAGGATCATAACCATGATGCCTTTCGCCTCTTTCCTTGCCTGGATGGTAAACCAGCAAAACAAGGATGCCCTGTTTGTATGGATGTATGCGTGCGTGTGTGTGTGTGTGTGTGTATCCTTCATGGGGGGATGGTGATGGTCGGTTGCATGATGAATAGGTGTGTGTGCAGCTCGTGTGTCTGCCGTACATGTGCTTGCGTGCTTGTGCGAGCGTGTTGGGGAGCCCTAGAAATAGGTTCATGTAAAATTAATCTTCAGACAGAAAATTGACCCAGATTTAGCCGAATCTCATTGTGCCTAACTACATAAAATGGATCCCATGACAAAGACAGAGTGCAACAATGACAAGAGGAGCTAAACAAGATTTGCTGATTAGGAGCTAAAAAAAGAAAAAAGGAGGACACAAGGAAAACAAAGGGAAAAGAAGGAGGTGGTATCGGTGGAGAGCTGAAGTGAGCAGAATAAAAAAAAAGGCAAACACGGAGAGGAGAGCTTATACCTCCTTTGAGAGCATTGTAATGCAGCTGCTTTATGTCTTAATGTTGATCACACTGACTCTGGTGGGACCTCATTAGCTCAAGGCAGAGAACTGTGTTCAACCATGTATTGCCTAGTGGGGAAATACACAAGTTACAGTGTAAGAATATTAGTTCAAGGCTACAACTACAGATGCCAAGTTGCTCAGTAGCCTCGTTTACCTCTGAAGTCATTTATTAATGGAGTGAGAATAGATGGGGCAGTTCTTTTTTTTTGTTACTAACTTGATATATAGTCTCTTATCTGGCTGTACTGATTTAACTTTGTTTACATTAAGCAACACATTAAATATGCATCACCACTGGGCAAGTCAGTCACGCTCTAGTCAGTCGATTTTTTATCTTTTCTTTTTCTTTTTTCTGGCTCTGCTCGTGTCCAGAGTGTGATGCAGCTCGTAAATGCCAAACAGTTTTCATGTGCATTTTAGCAAAAATATTCGTGCTGTCGTAAAGAAATCCTACTCGTCGAAGCTCTTTGATGCAGAAGTAAAGCACATTAATGATGTAAAGGCAATCTTTTAAAAGTCAGCACTGGCCTGACCTTTGCTGCATTTCTGTATTTTAAAGTATCTTTTCTCTACTACAGATGTATTCCATTGTTTATACTGTAATCTTTTTATATACTTCAGTATGTGTTGTATTCAGAACATCGGTGTAGCTGTTTTGATCAAGTGTCCCGTGGTGAGTGGAATTTCCCCCGAAATCATGGATGTGCTCACAGATTCATGTCTTCTTCATCATGATACCAATTAATTAGTTAATAGTTATTTTTTTAGACACACTGTTGCCACTTCCTACTAAGAATATCCCAGTGGGTTTATGGGTTTATAAGCCTATGAATTCCTCTCGGTATGGGACACTCAGTCAAAACAAGCACACTGATTTCCACCTACATGGCGAGCCGTGTAATTTTGTCTTCTTCCTTTCTTTAAAAAAAAAATACAAGGATGCATCTCTGTTTGCATCAAACTTTTAATTCACAACTTTACAATAAACACGGCTTGCTGTGGTGTAAAGATGGTAAAGGAGCAGCATAGCAAGGTTTTTGACAATTTTTGCTTGTTTGGTTCATTATTTCTTTGTTATAATAATGGTTCTTGACAATAAATCTTATACCACCGGGAAGCAACACCATTCCATCTTCCACTCTTCCAAATTCTGGAGGTACGCTCTAATCAACCTGCTCTGAGGAGGCGAGGATTGTCATCTTGGAAGACAGAGTTCAGTCCCAGAATGTGAAGATGTGGGATTGCTACTGGCTGCAGAATCTCATCTTGATATCTCTCTGAATTGAGAATGCCTCCAATGATGGCATTCCCGACAGTCAGCACTTGGGGCAGCAGAAGCTCAAAACAAGAGTCAGAAGCAGAATAAAGTCACCAGAATCCTCAGATCTATAGGAACACGGTAAGCACATGCAGCTATTACTAGATACTGTACTTCATGTCAGAGGTGAACAAGGCCTTCAGTCTGACTGTTACAATTTGGATAGTTATTTCCAGTTATATTCTCTTCCTAATAAGATTGACTGATGATGAAGTGATAATTGTTTGTTTCTGTCACTGTGATCTTTGCTTCTAGCTAACGGTGCTTTTGCTGTTGGTGAATTTGATGTAATACTCTGATTGCTAATAGCAATTCTGGACAAAACAGCCAAGAGGGATTGAAATTTCAATAAACCAGGAGTTATCTGCATAGTTACATAATTCACACAGTGACAGACATCCGTGTCTCATAGAAGGCTGATTGTGGTTTAAAAGACTGAGACACACTTATTTCCTTGATGTGACTGTCATCTGTTATCTGATCCCATTTCATTAGAAGCTGAGCGACATGATAGCTTGTCCCCTAGACCACACGGCCCTACATCAGAGAATCGATGAAGAGCTGTAGAGTGAATGACTGGTAGCTGGTGGTCCAAATGGAGATATGCTGAAAAGCCAGCTTGAGGCTGTGAGCTGAATAGTTATGACTCAATCATTTATCAGCTCACTCACTCTGACTCTCATACAGAGTAACTTCATAGAGCTGCAGATCTGCAAAGGAAAATGGTTTTGACATTGCCAGCCATTTCCAGATGCCACTTATATTTGATCTTGTGTTGCATGATGGCTTACAATAACCTTTTGTGCAGACAAGTTGAAAACCAAATAAGGCCTATTTTCAGTGATTATTTGAAAATTCATAATCATTCAAATGGTCACTCTTAAATACAAATAGAGTTTGAATTTCAGAACTCAGTGATAAAATAATGTGTGCTGTGATCATTTTGAAAAAGGTTTTTTTTTTTAAAAAAAAAAAACATTTTTAAGACAAGTTTGATACCAACAGTCATAACTCTATATTATATTTAAAAAATAGTGCCTGTTGCAAGTTAACCTAGCTTGGCATAAAGATACAAATTGCTCTTTTGGGTGTTCTAGTTAATTTAAATCACGTAGTTCTAGCCTGATGTAATTTTTGTCTTCAGAAATGACCAAAAATATGTTTCTCAAGCAATATTGCAGGGAATATATATATATCTGCTTAAAAAATGTAACTATAGATTAAATATATATGTATCAGAAATAAACACTCTGAATACACATCAGATCTTAGTGGAAATGAAAACATGCTGGATTTCTATACTGATATGGGATGAGCGATGTGCTGGGAATGAAGGGTTGTATTTGATGGAAATAAAAATGATCAACCCAAAGAAGGCTGAATTCAAAGACATCCTGAAAATTAAAGCAGCAGGCTAGTTCATATTGCTGAAATTTCATTGCAGCAACTCAAAATGCACTTAGTAATTTGTATACCCCCCCCCCCCACAGTAATTTGAATCATATTTCTCTAAAAGACTGTTCATGTAAATGGGGAGTTTTATATATGTACTAAGGGCCCCACGGGATTCTTTGCTAGGACCAATTCTATTTACACTTTGTATGCTTCCCTTAGGCAGTATTATTAGAAATCATTATATACGTTGTCATTGTTATGCAGATGATACCCAGCTTTATCTACCCATGAAGCCAGATGATACACATCAATTGACTATTGTTATTCATTACTCTCAGGCTGTCCTAAAAGCTCCCAAAATGCTGCAGCTAAAGTCCTGACTGGGAGGAGAAAGAGAGAGTATATTTCTCCCACATTGGTTTCTCTTCATTGGCTCACCTGTTAAATCTAGAATAGAATTTAAAATTCTTCTCGTCACATACAAGGTCTTGAATTTTATACTTATACCCTTAACTATCCCTTAATTATGCTTCTATAGACCTAGGCTGGAGTTCCCATAATGCATGAGTATTTATTTTCATTTACCTCTCACTGTGTATATACCACTCTGCATTTAATCATCCAATGTTATTCATCTCTGGCCCTCTTCCACAGCATGTCTTTTGTCTTGTTTCTCTCACTGAGCTTCTGGACAGTTTGAGGTGCAACATGGCTGTATCAGATGGACCAAAACACAATGTCCCAGAGGTGTTCTATTGAATTTAGGTCAGGTGAGCATGGAGGTCAGTCAATGGTATCAATTCCATCATCCTTCTATGGCTCTGTCCTGTCTTGAGACAATGCTGGGAGACACAGCCAAAATTCTGGCAATGCTGCATATTGATGTGAATTTTTTTGAAGAGTGTATATATACAGTACTGTATTTATGTATATGTTAGCACCATATTTAAGTAAGTGACTCCGCTATTATTTCCTTTAATGCCATATGCCAACAGAGTAGAAAGCAGCTACCTAAACTTCACTCCCACACAGGTCATTTATCTAGTTAATAGTGTTACAGTCTCACTGTACATGACACTTGTGTAATTCCTGGTACAAATGCATACTAAACAGCATACACAGCATAATTACGATGTTCCACTTATGTAGAAAAAGGTCAAAAAGCCTGGAACGGCAACATTTAAAAAAGCCCTTATGAAAAGCTGTAAAGTTAAAACCTCCCACAGTCCATCTCTGATGGTGAAAACAAGAACAACCCCAGGCTGACAGACACACCACTGAGTCTTATATTTAGTTCTCAGCAGTATTGGACAGATGAATAAAATGGTAAAATGTAAGAAAAAATTCAATTGGAACCTTCTTACACCTATTAAGTGCATCAACAAGAACAGCTGTTTTAAAAAGTCCTGATCTTTATTTATAATGCTTCTCGTCTATTGATCTCTCGGAGCTAAACTCAGTGATTAATTCATCTAAACTCTCAACATGCCTATTGGATACCAACCCGATAAGATTTTTCAAAGCAGTCTTACCTTTAACAGGGTAAAAATCACAAGCTATTAAGGTGGTGGTAAGGCAAGTTACAGAGGACTCAGCATTTGCAGAGTTTTTTAATAGCACAGAAAACAGCACTAGTGAAGGCAACTAAGGATAAATGAACTTGTCTCTGTGTTTGTCCTGCCAGATCTCAGTTCAGCCTTTGATAACACTGATCACAGCATTTTAGTACAAAGGCAGGAATACAGCGTTGGGATTACAGGAACAGCACCGCACAGGTTTGAGTTACATGTCTCTGACACATTCCAATTTGTTCCGGTAAACGAGGAGTTTTCCTCACGCGCAGAAAAGTTAATCATGGAGTGCTGCTGGGTTCTGTGCTCGGATTGGTGCTTTTCTCATTATGCATGAGAACAGCTTCCTCTTGGCAAGTAACCCTTGGCCTCTGGTGCTGCTTCGACGAACCCTGGAGTTTGTTGGTTTTGAGAAAGTATGGTTTTTCAATCACATATGAACTCAACCTACCATGATGCTCTGAGTATCCCTCCCCCTCCCCCCCCCCTTTCTCACTATTAACTTTGTGTCTTCTCTCTCCCGTAGTTTGTGTTTTGTACTTTTTGTTGTCTCCCTACATTCGTTTGTTCTGTCTTCCCTTTCTCCTCGCCACCCAACTGGTAGCAGCAGATGGCTGCCCCTCCCTCCTCCTGGTTTTGCTGGAGGTTTCTTCTTGTTCAAAGGAAGTTCTTCCTCCCCACCAAGTGCTTGCTCGCAGGAAAATGCTCTCTAATACTGCAGGGTTCTGTAAAGTGCCTCGAGACGTCTGTTGCTGTGTCGCATATAAATCAAAATAAATACTTAAATAAAGTGATGCATTCATTTTTTTTAAAATAACAACCTCAACACTACTCTGTCTGTAATACTGAATTAGCTTCCCTAATAACACCAGCACTCAGCACACCACCTAATTTCAGGCTTTATCGCAGTATAGCAAAGGAGACGACAGAATTCACACTCCACTGCTGTCATGTATAACATCAGTGTTATGTGAGGATAGCCACGGCTCCCTGTTCTGTGACAAAGATCACAACGTCAGGTGGTTGACTGCCACCTGTGACACGCCAGTTATCTCTCTGTGCGCAGCAGCACCTTCAATAGCAGAGGATTAAAAAGTGAGAAAGAGGCAGGTAGAAGTTATTTATGGCGATGCAGAATCACACACACGCACACACACACACACACACACACATCTTTGATCTCATGAGCGGCTGAATTTACTGAAGGAAATCACCCGTCTCGGGAAGTTTGTGGAAACTCTTCCAGTCGGATTCTTTTCTATTTCATTTCAATTGATCTACTTAGATAAAAAATAAAAAAATATAAAGCTCAGCACTTTTCATCTTCTTGCATCTTCGCTGCCAAGGTTTCGATCTTCCTGGGAAAGTCCAGGTGGTCAGCAAGAATCCCCTTTTAATTTCAATCCGCACAGACAAGATCTGCAAGTGTTGTCATCACAGACACCTGAAATATATGGAGCATAACGTTACGCTCATAGTTACTCTTGTTAGTAATTGCTGCTAAGAACAAAAGACTGGAAATTATAAGTACATTGTCTTTACACAGGGGAAGCAGGGGGGCGGGAAGGGATAATTTCATCTTTTTTTATTGTTCGTTCTGCTCTGTGCTGGCATTGAGACAAAAACCAGAAAACATCTTCTGCTGCAATAACAGCCTGAATACTGCTCAGGCTTCCATAGGAAAACAGTTGTAGCGAAACAGTTATGAATGAGCTTCAGCTCAAGTCTTTTTTTTTTTTTTAAATATTCAGCTCCTTTGTTGCAAAAAAAAAAATGCTCAGAAGTGTTTGTTTGATTAGAAAAGAGAGAGGGAAGACAGCAATCTGAATTCTGGAACAAACAAACACACACAAAAAAAAAATATAAGAGGAGTTTATAAAAATCAAATTTGGAAATGTGCGCAGACACAAAGACAGATGTGAAAAAGGAGAAGCAAATGAAAAGCAATAGGATCCCTGGTTCATCTTCCCACAAGGCCTGACAATCTTAAGGCTTCAGCATGCTTGAAACAAATGAGGCTGAATGAAATCCCATGTGCATACCTGTCCCCAAAGACACAATGAATCATGCAAAAAGGAGAACGTAGACACGTTTTCCACTAGTCTCTCTTCGGAGGCTCTCATTTGACTGCACTTGGTTATGCAAATACCACCCGAAACCACCAGCGGTTCCACCCATCGCATCTGACCAACTCCACCATTCTAAGAAAGGATGTCACTAAGAGCTTCATGGTCAAACTGCTGCTTCCAGCATAAATGAGGAGCCTTCGATGAGCACTCTTTTCAAAGGCAGAAACAGTTTTAGATCGAGAGATGGATACATGGATAAACAGTTAGATCTACGCAGCCACTAACTATGCAAACACCATCCGGAACTCTTCAAGTCTTTGTTGAAAATAGATGAAAATGGAGCTGGCAACTCCTGCTTTATTCAATATTTCATCTGGCCGGGTCATGTTTGTCTTTTCCCATCAGCGCTCCTGGTAAATGATACAGTACTCTATCAAACAGTTGCCTGTCCTGTTGGCGTAATGTCATCATCACTCGTGTTGCTTTGTTTTTTATTATTTTTCCAACAAAGGCACTAATGAGCAAATTACCTGCGTTGCTGTCTTGACTGTCAGAGAAAAGCCTGTTCAGAAGCTGAGCCCCACACTTCTAAAGAACTGCCTCAAATGTAGTTTACCTTATATTTCATTATTAAGTATTAGTATGCAATATTGCTTTTGGTTTATATGTGAAATATTGATGGGCCTGGGTCTGTCTGTAGTGATGTACCATTGTTACTTCTGTAAGACAATAACAATAAACTAAATTCTAAAACATGAGGGGTGTTTGCACCGCCAGTCACATCCTGAAATGAAATATAAAAGAGATATGATACAAAACGAAACATAAATAAGACTGCCGTCTTATTCAAGTGTCAGTTGTTCTCATCTTCATCATTACCTGACAATGTGTGTTTATTTTATGGGACAGACACACAGAGTGTGATTTCCTTTCTTCTGCCTTCACAGTAGTGAGAACTTACACTAAGGCCAACTCTCACGAAAAAAGCAACTTCAGTGAAGAATGTGACACCTTCACTGTTAGCTGTGACTGCTGGAGGTGTGCAAAAATGTGTCTGCAGAAGGATGAGTCACTGTGAAGGAGATAGTCAGAGAAGAAAAGAAAAAGAGCAAATGGAAGGTAAAAGGCTGTTTTTGTCGGGGGGGGGGGGGGGGAATTATTTTTCGGTTTGGGGTCTTTGACTTTTTTTAAAAAAAAAGTGCCCACCGGGG